>JAHWFP010265503.1:0-28419 GCA_023313725.1 Lithobius niger | reverse complement strand
GCAGCCATTCTCGCAGCCTTCCTTCGGCTCCACCTTCACCGCTTTCGAGTCAGCCGTTCACCTCCATGGACGGAGCAATTCTGGATTTCCAGTACATGAAAAGTCCTCAACCGGCTCCTCCCGCCTCATCCACGGCCGCAGGAAGCGGTACGGCTGGTGCGGCATTTGCCGTACCACTTTTCGGCACACAAATTTTAAAATATGATTGTCCAAACACACACAATGCGTCTAATATCGTAAAACGTATGAAGCGGCCCTGCAGAAATGACCTGCAGAAATTGATTCAACACGTTCCCAGAAATTGATTCAACTTCCGGGTAAATTCACAGTGTTCCCCCAGACCCCCTGACTGATTTGGTTAGGCCGTACCACTTTTAATTTGCTTCCTAGGGCCCTGGCTTCATCCCACAACGAATCCTACACTGATTATGACTGGGTCACGTTGTAGTCTGCCTATTCGTCCCGAAAGTGACAACATTCCCCTCTTTTGGCCGCATCCAAGCGACACCGTCACGCTCCCTCCACTACACGTTTGGCATCCTCAGCAACCAACCACGTCTTTCGCCGCCTTCGACTCTTCCCTCCCGCTCTCGACACGTCTGCCGCTATTCGTCTCCCACTGCATTTCGGCAGTCGCGACTGATTGGTTCCGAGGCTGACAGCATACAGGACTCGGCATCTACTCTCATCCTAAAAACTCCAATCTTTCATCCAGGCACTCATCCCAACAAGACTACGACGAGGATCAACGGCGTGCACATTTTGAGGTTTCTTTTGATGATGACTAAGACATACCTACAATCCCTCTTTTGGACCTTCTCAAAACAGTTGTAGACGTCGTTCCAAACCCGTCAAAAACTGGGGACTTTCAAGCGACTTTGATTTTAGCCTGCATGACCACAACCTCAAGTGCTGCGCCGTTCTCTGCCTATCCACAACTGTAGGCTACTCCCAACACTTCTCCGAAACGGTAGCCTCCTCCTAGGAAAAGCCGAAAGCCTTGAACTCGACAAAGATCCCCCACCTCCTCGGCCTTGCCCGAAACCTGGTTCTTTCGGCGAAGGCTTCACTAACCCTCGTCACTTTCAAACCTATCATCAATCGGAATTTCTCAATGCCAAATTGCCAAGGTGAAATTAGATTATGGGACAGCAATGCAAATCTCAAAGAAGATTGAGGTCCTTCGGCCGTACTAAGACACAATGACAATATTCTTCGCCTTGGTCTTGACACAGCATCACAAGCAGACGTACTCGGCACAGCCATCAACGCTCTTTGTGAAAAACTCTCGACTGAATCAAGTCGCAGTGAATCAAAGCACCTCTAATTCCTCCTTGACCAACTGTTCAAGAAAGCTTCTTTCGCCACTTGTCTTGCCTTTAATTGGCTAACTAAAGTTCTCTTCAACTCCTCACTTCTCCTTTGCGACGTCACCTTAAACTCCGCTTCGAATCTGAATGGTTCAACAAGACACAAACTACAAAATCTACCGATCCATGAATCGGATACCCTCTATCGAGGAGACATTCCAAAACTTGCACCTCACTTAAGACATCACTAGGAAACCGAAAGAGTCTAAACCTAAACAACAGCCGAAGACCTTTTTCAAGAACCAAGCCTTAAACCCCGTTGATCAGAGCAACGTCAACAACTGGCCACGACAAAACAATAACTTTTAACTCCAACCATCAAGACAACGCAAGCTCGAATTGGAGTCATTCCAACTACTACCAGCCCTTTCGTAGCAAATCATCCAACCGCGGAAGAGGTCGAGCAAACAACGGCAGTTCAACTCTGGATCAGCATAGCTCTACTCTTCGTCCGGAAGCAAACGCAAGCCTCACAGCAACCAATGTCTAACACAGGCTCTCAACCCTTCCAGTCGGGGGCCTCCTCGGCCACTTCTTACTGCTTGGGAAAGACTTGCGTCAAATCAACAAATCTTATATATCATCAGCCACGGCTTCCGCCCCACGTTTCTGACCAAACTACCACTCTTCTCACAACCTACATGGAAACTCGCCCCACAAGTCATACCCCATCTTTCAGCCGAAGTCACTCCTCGCAAAAAAGGCCATGATAGAAAGCCAAGCCCCTCTTCACCCAGGCTTCTACAGTTTCATCTTCCTCCGACCAAAAAAGTCAGGCGGCGAAAGGCTCGTATTCAACCTAAAGCCCTTAAACCAAATGATGCAAAACTGCCATTTCAAAATGGAAACCCTCGACACTATTCGGCAATCACTCAAACTGAAAGACTGGCTACTCTCAATATATCTGGAAGATGCTTACCTTCACGCTCCACTTCACGCATAGGTCCATTACCTGTGCCGCTTCATGTATGATGGGAAAGTCTACAAATTCCATTGTCTCCCTTTCGGACTAAACGCCTTACCCAGAATCTTCACCCTCATTCTCAAACCCATATTGGCTTATCTTCACCCACTTTAAATTTCTACAAGAGCATGCCTGGATGACTGGCTGCTGAATGATCAAGATCATACAAGACTTCGTATCACAAATCGGGGTTTTTTGTCAGGAACCACTTCACATTCTCCCAGAACTTAAGTCACTCATATAGGAAAAATGGAGTCCATGGCCAATCTTGCATGGCCAATCTTGTACCACACAGCATATGGATGACCAAACCTTTCCACCACTTTTGCACCATCAATGCAATCTTTCACGACCAACGGATGAGAACTTCCCAATCGAATCTCTCCTTCACGTTCAAACGTCAGACGTTCAGACGTTCAAACCCTCACCCAATCAGTACCTCTTCACGAACCCCTGCTGAACCTCCATCTGCTCATGGATGCTTCCCTGTAGGGCTGGGGAACCCACATCAATCACCTCGAAGTTTCAGGCTCGTGGCCTCGGAACAACAATGATTAAGGACATGTAATTTCTGCAATTTTTCGAAATCGCAAATTCCGCAACATTTTCTCTAAATGAGTTATGAAAGTTATTCTTGATGTGGTAGGTAAACAATCACTAACTGAAGCAAAAACATCAAATTAATTGTCGCAAAATGCCACGAATTTCCAAAAATAGCGCAACATTTACCGAAAAAACCGCTTCATTTTTCATGAAATAAGTTTAATGTAAAAACAAGCCAATGTAATTGACAGCTAGCTACTGGAACAAAATCCCCGAGCAGTTCTCAACTAAGCAATACTCCGATGAATCTGCACCAAACAAGGCTGTTGGAACAAGGTAGCATTTAAGTGAGCAGTCGATCATCTCCAGTCATGTACCCGGTGTGTATTTATGTTTCAAAGTTGGACTGCAATTCTGTGCCCGTATTTGTGTGCACCGTTGGAATTTTTGCTATCACAAATTTCTTAAATATACGAGCCAAGGGGATCCATGCCGTTATTGAGTTCAGACGCCATATCCATCAATGCAAAATTGTGTCGAAATCTCGGGAAATTGCACCATCATCGCAACAAAACTCACCGCAAAATCGTGCCTATTATTATCGCGGAAATTACACGTCCTTAAATTAATGACCACATAAATGTCCTCGAGCTGAAAGCTTTCCTCAATGCTCATCACTTTTGCCATATCATTTCAGGGAAGGTCTTTAAGTCCAAGCAGAAAACGACAATAGCATATATTCGGATAGAGGGAGGAACGAAGTCCTGCGAACTTTATCTTCACCTCAACCCGACAATCTGCATTTCAGGCAATCGCAGCGTAATAGCAGACTCTCTCTCGTCACAAACTTCCCACAGTAGAATGGACCCTAAACAAATCCATCTGCAAATCTCTCTTTGGCATTCGGGCCACGCTAATTGTGGACGTATTCACCACGAGGCACAATGCCAGACTTTCTTACTTCATGAGTCCGATTCCAGACGAACAAGTGTGGGCAATAGATGCATTCACTTTCCCATGGCGAAACTCTTCGCTTACCTATTCATTTCATTAAAACTACTACCACTGGTCCTTCTGTAGACGAAGTTGTGCCCGGGCATCTTCCTGTTAATAGCCATAAACTAGCCGTCAGCAGTATGGTTTCCCCCAACTCCTAAACCTCCTCATCAACAACTTAAGAAGTCTACCAGAGGTACCAGACCAATCAATCCATCTACACCCGAATCTCAGCTCGATGAACTTCACAAGGGTGGCTACTATCATCAAACTTATCAAAAAGGCTGGAATTCTTGAACAAACCATCCAGCAAGGCCATCAGGGAATCAACCAGAAAGATTTGTGATGACACTGGAAAAGATGGTTCATTGGTGTGAAGGGAGGAAAGTCAATCCTGTCTATCCCCTTTACTAGAACTCCTAATCTACTTCACGGAACTATTCAAAGAAGGCCTAAAGGTTCCAAGATCCCTGTCTACCATTCGGCCCTCAACTCATCTTCTCCTCACTCCTCACTCATGAAATCCTTCAAAATCAAAGGAGGCCTCTTTCCGGCGACCTTTTCCTGACTGGGATCTCTACATCGTGCTGAACTCCGTAATGAAGGTACCTTACTAACCACCATCAGCAGCTGCTCAGGCGCTCTACCCGCAAAACGGTCTTCGTAACTTCTTGGCTGCCAGTTTACGTTGCAAGCTTTGTGTCCATCGGCCCAACCTTTACCTTCTTCTATCCGAACTTCATACATGCTCACCTACTTCCAAGGTCTTCTTTTCGTGCGAAGATGCAGAAACCCTGCGCATCATCAAAACCGATCATCATTCCAGCGCTCACAAGCCTAATAGGTGATGAACCCGAACGTCTACTCTGTCCAGTACGTGCATTGCGTCATTACATCAAAAGGATAGAAAACGCCGACTTCCGCAAGGCCCACAATCAACTCTTTCTTCCCTAGAAAAATTAGATATGACGCACAATACGCTAAATTCCCAAAACAAATCCAAGACAATGAGTTCAATCTTGGCGAATTTTTGATAGTCTTCGTTGCTGGAGATGGAAAACACAGCCGACTGTCTGCCTCAGGCACTATTTCACAGCTCGCAAAACACTAGTTTCGTTCCAGCTTACTCAAATGGCGCACCAACTTGCCCTACGACATTTACAAGGAAGGCGATTGGCGTTAGGACGCTGATCTCCTACCTTGAAAATAGTGGAGGCTAAGGTGCACCAAAATCAAATGAGCTGGGACTAAACTAGTGTTTTGCGAGCTGTAAATAGATAGTCGGCTATGTTTTCCATCTCCAGCAACGCAGACTATCGAAAACTCGCCAAGATTAAACTTGTCTTGGATTTATTTTCGGAATTTAGCGTATTTTGCGCCATATCTAATGGCTTCTTCATTCCTACTAGAATTATTTTGGTGAAACCTCTGCAGAAATGGCCCCAACATGGATTAAGTCAATTGCCCTGCATGCCTATGAAGACACCAACCTAGACGGCTCCGACATCAGGGTACAGCATACGAATTAAGGGCGATTTCAACATCATGGGCTTTCCACAACAACATTCGTATACAAGAGATCCTCACAGCGGCAGGCTGGATGAACCCATCCTCACACTACTTCAGAGTGATGGCCAATGGACTGCACCGTCTGGGACCCATCGTCACTGCCAGATGTGTCGTCAAACCCCCCTTAAGCACTATGAAGCAGAAGCAAGACCCCATTTTTAAATAAACGGCCCTTTTCAGGACCACCACATCCTACGAAAGAAATCCAAATCCTGTTTTCTAAATAAAAGTGCGAAGTTTTGTAACTTTTTGGAGGATCCAGCTCATTACCCTAGGGTACTCGTCAAGGTGGTACCTTGTCATGATGACATGCCTCAGGGCCGTTACCATGACAATTCCTGGTTTTCCGTGAAGCACCTGCTACCAACCCGGATCTCTATAAGAGTCCCTAAGGCTACTTTCCTTAGCAACGAGGAGAGAGAGAGAGAGTCGTTGTGGAATGGATGCTGAAGCAGCATCTCTCTTGGGCTGCTGTAAACTCATCTCATTAAATCATCATCAAAACTACAGCATCGACTGGTCTAACCCTTCAATTCATGACCCTCCTGATCCGGGCACGGGAAGGTGTCACAACCTGTTAGCATTTTTGACGAGATCTACTGTTAATACAAAAATTAACAGGTAACCTATATTTCCACAGCATATAGAAACATCTATTTGCTGGCACCCGAGCAAGGGCCGGCTAAAATTTGTTTCTATTGCCTAAGGGGAAATGTACACCCCGCCTGAGTCACCGCCATGACATATCGAGAGAAAAAGATGACTTCTGGCTGCCATTTGATGCTTTTATTGGGAGGAGTATGCTTGCTCATGCGCACTTGGGTTACGCGGCTGGATGGTTCTATACAACTAAAAATCTCTAGGGAAAGATATTCAGGGAAGGAATGCAAAAATTAACCATGTAAACGTCCTATTAGGCAATAGAAACGTTTAGCCGGCCCTGGCAAATAGATGGTTTTCAACTTTTTTTTTCATGATGAATTAATGTTCCAAATTATGATGCGGCTAGCACATAACATCAAATATGCCAAGAAACAGTAAAAAATAGATGTACGTTAACAGATGCCAATAAATCTTTACCAATTTTATTTACTATTTGTTGGCATCTCTGATGTTATGTGTTAGCCGCAGTGAGCACGGAAGCTCGAGTTAGTCAACGTAATTTGGAACATAATTCACGAAGGAAAAAAGTGGAAAATATAAAAAAAAAAATGTAAAATTTTTAATAATGGTTATTATTATTCGTGCTCAGCCTAAAAAAATGTCCACCACGTGAATTTCATCGAAATTCGAATTCTTGACAAATTTCTGAAATTTCCCCTTAAGTCAAAGAAAATGAATGGTTAGTTTAGCGTCCCTGCCGGTGCCATTTTTTTGGGGCAGCGCTCAAAAACTTTTGAAAAACAAAATAAAATGTATTCGCCTGTGTGTTAAAACTTTCAAAAACACTATGCAAAATTTAGTCGAATGTACTGTATTAAAGCGCTTTTGAGTATTAAATTTGTAAGCAGGTGGCTTGGTCGTAATTAACTTTACCAGTGAGACAAGAATCCAACGATAAAAATGTCATACGATAACCAAAAAAAAAGTAAAAAAAATCGGCCTTGCATGAAAAAATCATTTTGGTTTCAATTTATATTTTGATTAAAAAAAATGCCTTCCTTGCCAGTGTTTTGAAAAGTTTAAAACATAGTGTTTGAATCGTGGGTAACTGAAAACAGTTTGAATCTTACTTTTGTAAAGTCATAAACTTATGATTTTTTTTTGGTCGTAAAATTAAAAAAGGTTATTTCACTCATAAAAAATTAAAAAAAAAATGTTACGAACAGTACTAAAAAATACTTAACAATATGCAATTTATTAAAACGCAAATACAGCCTGCCTAAAATCTGCGTAGTATACCATTATTTAAAAAAGAAAATGCATAATGGCTACTGCCAGTACAAAATATGCTGGTAGCAAGACACTTACAAATCTGCCTTTAAAATTAAACCATGAAAAGGCTGGGTCTAAGAAAACTTTTTTTCTTGTTGTTCGAAAAAATTATAACCTGTTAATTTTTTCATCAGTTCCTTGAACGATACTGTTTCCCTGGAGGTTTTTCGGTGCTCAGAAGCCGCCGGCTTCGTAACCTGACTGCGCAGCTCTACTGCTCTACTGCAAAGCCCCCTCTCGTGTAAAAGCGCATTCGTTGGCCATCATTGTTCCTCTAGAGCGTGTTCACGCCGGTCTGCTTCCCGACATTCGCTCTGAAGGTTTTCTAGCCACGTCTCTTGAAGAAGAAATATGTCTTGATTCGCCTGCCGAGGTTACGGAGATTCCTTTCCATTCCCCGACCGTGCCCGCTGACGACTCCGATGCCCTAATTCCTGCGATTCAGGAACTGCGAATGCCGCCCCGAATGCGAATGCCATTGATGAGGTGCCTAACCCTCTGCTGCTTCTTCCCTCCAAGCTGCTCAGCTTTCGCAAACTTCAAGTTTGCATCTATCAACATTCGGAGCTGATTTTCAAGAGGCCCGTCAAGCCTACATTTGTCTCATGCAACTGCACAAATGAATGATTGAAGCCGCTTTCTTACCCAAGCAACCTTTGGATCTCTCGTCCCACTCTCCCAGATGAGCCCGCTCCAGCTCGCACTCTGATTTTAACCAGATGATAGACGGCACAATCACCGACTTTGGTCATCATCAGAAGGCTGTCATGCCGCCACCCTACTTCACAGCATCTGTAAAAGCCAAAAGAACCGATGAGTGGGTTGCTACCACATTGTCCTCCAGCCACAAGCGCTCATCTTCGGCCCATCGACATTCCGAACAGTCCCGGTCTTCGACCCACTCTTTGCCTATCATTGCCGCTGACTCGATTCCTGTCATCCCGGATCCTGATGGCTCGAATGTCAACTCTGCATCTCTTCTTAACCAACACATAGCGAATGTGAATGCCAACAGAGACACGAATGCCGTCCACCCCGTTAGCTTCCGTCACGAATGCGAATGCTGCACCGCTTAAAGTTTCCACGAATGCCAAGCTCATTCGTTTCCCAGAGCCGTCGGCTGAGGACAATGCAACCATTCCTCTCGCCGAAGTCTTAATCATTCCTGACTGCTTCCTTTACAAACCATCAAAATCTTCTGATGTTCCTGGTATAAACCGAGGCTTGACAACTGGATTTGGATTCGCCTTACGAGAAAAGAACATCAAGCAACAACCGTTGCTCGGACAATCAACAACTTTACTCACTTGTCTCTCAGCAACGGTGGCGAGAACTGGATAAAGAACTCCCTCCACCAAGACCAGGTCGAGAAACTTCCTTTTGCAGACATATTGGCGAAGGCGCAACAGCAACAAAATGCTTCGAAACCTATCCGGAATCTGAATTTCTTGCTGCTGAAGTAAAATCGGACTTTGGGACGGCCCTTCATCTTCCAAAACATGCTGAAATCCCAACTTTTGTACTCCTCGATACCGATAAATGCATTCGTCATGGTCTCCGAGCTGCATCTCAAGCAGACGTCTTGAACACCGTAGTCAACGGTATCTGTGAGAAACTTTTTTGCGACCACTCTGCATTCGAGATCAAGGAACTCTCCAATCTCATCCCACAACTGTTTCAGAAGACGGGTTTTGCCACCTACCACGCACTAAACTGGTTCACTCTAGCATTGTTCAACGACACGATCCTCAAGTGAGACGGCCCTTGCCACAACTTCAAATTTAAATGACTCAACTAGGCATAAATTAAGAAACCTTTCCCTGCATAAATCCGCCACTCTGTTCCATGGCCTCTTTACCCAATCGGGAACCTCATCTTGATGTCTCTAGGAAGTAGGAAACCTAAGCCATCAAAGAACTCGGGCTCTTCAAAGAACTACTCAAAACATCATCCGTGCAAACTACAAAGTCTCATCAAACCAACGCCCTGCAGACTCATGGCCCAAAAACAAGCCACCAGCCTCCACCACGGATAACCGTCGTACCAAAACCAATCAGTCCTTTCGTTCCAACCAGTCCTCCCGCAACTTTCTTAACAAAAACCTAAGCCGCAACGACAAGGGAACGTCTTCAGGTAAAAAAAAAGTCGACGATCATTTCCCAGCAGGAAAAGCTACACAAGGAGAGAACAATGATGCCACCAATCAATTCTGCCATCCAGTAGATGCTTCGCCTTCCAGCATGGGAAAAATTAACAAACAATCAACAGGTCCTTTTCATAGTATGGGACCCTTTTCTCCCGAAGTTCACCTCCAAGCCACCCATAGCTCAACCATCACCGTGGGAGCACTCGTCTCAACCAACGCCAAAAGTTTCAGCTGAAATCAATGGATTATTACAAAAGAAAGCAATTCAACTATGCCACCCTTTCGGACCAGGCTTCTAAATCCACATTTTCCTCAGACCCAAGAAATCGGTAGGGGAAAGGACGAGTTTCAACCTAAACCCATTAAACCTCTACATGGAAAATCACCACTTCAAAATGGAAACTTTGGAATCAGATTTTACTAAGGCCCGACGACTGGACTGTATCTATAGACTAAGAAGATCCTTATCTTCATATTCCCTACACGCATTCATCCTACTCCTCCTCCGGTTCCTGTATCAAGGGAATGTCTATCAATTTTGCTGTCCACCGTTCAGCCTAAATGCTGCCCCGAGAATCTTCACTCTGGTCCTAAAACCCATCCTGGCACACTTCAACCAGAAGCAGATGGAAGATCTAAACTATCAAGACCCTACAAAACTCCTGGTTAACAAGGACTGCAGTCAAACTCTTCAACCAACTAGGTTTCGGCATAAACCTCAAGAAGTCATGACTCAAACCAGCAGAAGACTTCATGTTTCTGGGAGTGGATTTCAATTTCAAGACTGTCAATTTCAAGACCATTTGCCCTTCCCCAGACAGCATGGAAGACATAAGTCAAGCTCGACTGTTCTGACAACCATCCCACACTCTTACACAACTGAATTCCCTAATTGGGAAAATGGATTCAATGGCAAACTTAATCCCATACGGCAGATGGATGACGAGTCCTTTCCATCATTTCCCCTGGGAATCACTTCTATGGTGGTCAAATGCCCACACGCTCTCCCAATCTGTTCCGCTACAAGAACCTCAACCCGATCTCCTCCTGCTAACCGATGCATCCATGGAAAAATGGTGGATGTGGAGCCCACATCGGTCACCTCGAGACTTGGAAGCAACAAGACATGGGCCACATCAATGTCCTCGAACTCAAGGCCATCTTCAATGCCCTCCTGCTCTTCCAGGACCTAATTCGAGGGAAGGTAATACAAGTCCAAGCCAACAACACAACTGCAGTGGCTTACATAAAGGAGGAACGAGATCACGAAAACTACACGAGATCACCTCGGAAATTTTCCTCCTCTGCATGCAACTCGGTGCTACAGTTTTCCCCATACACATTCCAGGCTGCTGGAATGTCGTTGCAGATTCTCTATCCCGTAAGAAACCACCAACAAGGAAATGGACCACCAAAGGAAATCCATCTGCGAATCACCTTTCAATATCTGGGGCACCCCAATGCTAGATCTCTCACCACGAGGCACAACGCCAGACTTCCCCTTTTCATAAGTCCAGTCCTGGACGAGAGAGCAACAGCAGTAGACTTCTACCTATTTCCCCCGTTCAAGCTGCTACCACAGATCCTGGAGAAAATCCAATAATCGAACAGCCTCTTCCTGCTGGTAGCTCCGAACTGGCTAGCAGCAGCCTAGTTCCGACTCCTTCTCAAGCTTCTGATATACGGTCCAAGAAGACTACCACGGACAGAAGATCTTCTAACCCAACAAAAGGGAACCAAAATCTCAGCATGCTACACCTGCACGGGCGGCTACTATTGTCGTTCTCGTCAGAAAGGCAGGCATTCATAACGACGAAGCATCCAGAATCGCAAGTTTCGCAGTCAAGAATTCGTCCAATCGAATCTACAACAGCCACCGGACACGATGGTTTGATTGGTCTGACAGAAGGAAGATCAGTCCGATCGATCCTCCTAACGCCGAACTGTTGAAATCTCTCAACACACTTTTCTCCGAAGGATTAAAAGGCTCCACAATCCTCCTTTACCGCTCAGCACTCAATACAGTCTAAAGTGAAGCTAAAAGAAATCTTCGCCGAGCGACACTTGCCGCCCTCTCTCCGGACCGTAACTCCATTAGACCTGTCGTCCAATTCTTCCCGCATAGGCTCCAGTGTCGCACGCAGCATAGTCCGAGACATCGTCTATGACACCGTGCGACATCTACAAGACAACCCGATGCCACCGCCGTCGTGTTCATCATCGATCAGGAAAGCTCGTTCTCAAGACTGGGTCGTGTCTACATCTAGCCACGATGGACACAAACGTGTCGCGACTTCCCCTCCGGCTGCCACCATTAAGCGAAGACCGCACGACACCCCTCTGTCGGCCCAGCCAGCGACACTTGTCGTACCTCATCCATCAGCCGAGAAGAGAATTCATTTCCCGGACGACACATCGCTGTCGCTAGCAGCGCTTCTCAAAACCATCGAGACAATCCCGGACTGCTTTTTATTTAAACCTTCACAAACTGCCGATGCCCCGTAATCAACCGGGGCCTTAAGACTGGGTTTGGCTTTGCATTACGCGACAAGGACGCCAAGCCACGCAACCTTCTCAGCCAATCTACGACATTACTTACGTGCCTACTCCGCAATGAGGGCTCACTCCTCGGCAAAGGCGAACTTCTCATCCTCGATAAAGAACCTCCAGCTCCACGACCCGGCCGTGAAAACAGGTTCTTCCGCCCGCTCGGAGATGGCGCAACCAATCCGCATAATTTCGACTCTTATGCAGCGAAATCAAAATGGCCTTCGGTACAGCTCTCACCATTCCCAAGAAGGCCGATATCCCAACCTTTGTCCTTTACGAAAATGACAAATGCCTACGCCTAAGCTTACAAGCGGCTTCACAAGCCGACGTCCTCAACACGGCAGTAAATGCCTTATGTGAAAAACTCTCCAGAGATGCTAGCCCAGAAGGAATTCGCAACCTGTTGTCTCTTATTTCACAACTCTTCCAGAAAGCAAGTTTCGCAACCTATCATTCTTTGAATTGGGCAACCCGATCACTTTTTAATAACACTCTCCTCCTTCGTGAAATCGCCCTGTCGTCTGCAAATAACATAAACACATCAACACGACACCGTCTCCGCAACCAACCTATCCATGAGTCGGACACCGTCTTCCGTGGCCTCATTCCGACTCTAGCACCACACTTGGGTATCTCTAGGAAGCTTAAGCATCAAAAACAAAACACCTTGTCTAATCGTCTTTTTCAGAGGAGCAAGCAAGCCAATCCCCGTCCTCCGGCGGACGACTGGTACAAAGCTGCGGCCACGACACCTCCCAGCCATCCGAGCGACAACACGTCCCTTCAGCCGAGAAATCAGCAGCCCTTTCGGGCCGACCCTTCTCGCTCCCGCCCCAGCCAACATAACCAGCAGAAGCAAACCGCAACGTCATTCGGGACAAGATTACGCCACTACTTCCCAGCCTGGCAAAAGCTAATTCACAACTTGGAAATTCTAGCAATCATAAAACATGGGTTTTCGGCCAACACTCCTGCACCAACCGCCACTGTCGCCCATCCCCCTTGAGAATTCTCGCCTCCAACAACACAGTCCCTGTCGTTCGAAGTTTCGAACTCTTACGGAAATCCGAAATAAGGAGTGCCATCATCCAGGCCCAGCATTTTACAGCTTCATTTTTACCCGTCCAAAGAAGTCAGGAGGCTCACGTCTGATATTCAATATGAAATCGCTCAAATACATTCACAACGAACACTTCAAATTGGAAACCCTCGATTCCATCCGTCACTCGTTCAAACAAAACCACTGGACTGTTTCGATCGACCTGGAAGGCGCCTATCTCCACGTTCCTCTTCATCCAGCAATCAGCCATCTTTTCCGTTTCATCTACAACCGAAAGGTTTACGAATTCCGCTGTCTTCCCTTCGGACTGAATGCAGCTCCAAGGATTTTCACGATCTTAAAACCAATCCTGGCAAATCTTCATCAACAACAGATCAAGGCCAGCTCCTACCTAGACGACTGGGCTCTCAATAATCCAGACCCCCACACACTGAAACCAACAGGGACAAGACCATCTCCCTATTAAACCACCTGGGTTTCCACCACGCAAAGTCACGTCTCGCACCAGCTCAAATATTCACGTTCCTCAGAGCCTCATTCGACCTATGATCAGCAAGAATATCTCCTTCATCGGAACGAATCGAGGACCTACATCACATCCGATTTTTCCGACAACGAACAAGTTTTTCGGCCCAAGAATTCAACTCCCTCATAGGGAAAATGGGCGCAATGGCAAACCTTGTCCCATACGGCCGATGGATGGTCAGGCCTTTTCATCACCACCGAATAGACAACTGGTTAATCAACCAAACCAACCGGACAATCAGATCCCTTACAACGAGGACTTCCCCTTTCCTCTTCGAGTCTCTCCTTTGGTGGTCAGACGTCACGAACCTGACGAAGTCATTGCCACTCCAAGAACCCCTGCCCGACCTCCTCATCTTCACAGATGCATTAAAGACTGGCTGGGGTTCACACCTAAACAACCGGGAAATTTCCGGCCTTTGGCCGACACCATGCGACGACCAAACCAACATCCTCGAACTACGAGCAATCCTGCTTGCACTTCAACACTTCCTCCCTCAAATCCGGAACAAAGGAGTCCAGATACAAGCCAACAACACGACTGCCCTAGCCTACATCAGGAGGAAGGTGGAACGAAATCGAGATCCCTACACAGTCTAACCTCTGAAATCTTCAATCTCTGCATCCCAAACAACATCACACTCCTGCCACTCCACATCCCAGGCAACAGGAATGTGATTGCCGACTCCCTATCACGTCAGAAACCACCAACAGGCGAATGGTGCCTCAAGAAATCCATCTGCGAATCTCTCTTCAACATCTGGGGCACGCCGATGTTAGACCTATTCGCCACGAAGCACAAAGCCAGACTTCCCCTCTATATCAGCCCGATCCCGTACGAATCAGCAATAGCAGTAGACGCTCTAACATTCCCATGGCACAACCTATTCGCTTACCTCTTCCCACCCTTCAAATTACTTCCACAAGTACTTCGGAAGATAGAAGAAAGTCAGAGCCTATTCCTACTAATAGCCCCCCTCTGGCCATCAGCAGCGTGGTTTCCACTCCTCCTAAACCTAGTAGTCGACACTCCAAGAAGTCTACCCCTTCAACCAGATCTTCTGTCACAACAGAAAGGGTCAAAGCTACATCCAAACCTTATAAACCTCAACTTACACGGGTGGCTACTATAATCAAACTACTCAAAAAGGCTGGAATTCATCATAAGGAAGCGTAACGCATCGCCTCCAAAGCAACCAGAGACGCAACCAATCGCATGTACGACAGTCACTGGTCCAAGTGGATTCATTGGTGTATCAAAAAACAAACAAATCCAATCGATCCCCCCTCTACCCGACCTCCTGAAATTCTTCACCGACCTATTCAACATCGACAAACTGAACGGTTCAACAATCCTTGTTTATCGTTCCGCCCTAAACTCAGTCTTCAAAGCCGCTAATAGGACCAAGTTATTAAACGACTGTTGCATCTCTGCTTTACTACGTTTGTTCGAAAACGAACGCCCTGTAACCAGACAGACCGTAACCGACTGGGACCTATCCCTTGTCCTACAATCTCTAATGGAAGAACCATATGAACCCATGCAAGACAGCTCTCTTCATCTCATGACCCGTAAAACTGTCTTCCTCGTAACCCTAGCAGCCAGCCTAAGATGTTCCGAAATCCAGGCCCTCTCGGATTTCCTACTGCATTTTCAGCCCAAACTTCTCCTCGGTCACGCTACACCCAAGAGCATCCTTCAGAGCAAAGACACAAAAACTATCAGAACCTTCGAAACCAATCACGTTTCCAGCCCTCTACAACATCGTAGGCAACGAACCGGAACGTCTCCTCTGTCCTGTTGGAGCACTACGCTTCTACCTAGCCCGTACACACTATGAAGACATCCGTAGAGGCAGACACCACCCGTTGAACCCCAAAGTGGCGAAACTTCAGCCGCCATGGTATCGTGTGGGATAAGGAAAACTATCGAGGCAGCCTACGACAAACTAAACATGAGTAAGAGCATGAGGGTGACAGCTTACGTAGTTAGAGCAGTTTCCACATCATGGGCCCACCACAACGCCACCCCAATAGAAGAAATTCTGGCAGCAGCATCCTGGCACCATCGGTCAACCTTCACCTTCCACTACCTAAGGGATATGTCAAGGGAAGAAGCAGGACTACACCGGCTGGACCAATCGTTGTAGCTAGAACCGTGGTCAAGCTACCTTAGCATTCAGAACGAAGCAGAAGCAAGCCATCCAGATGGAAGCAAGACCCAAACAACGGTCCTTTTCAGGGCCAACAATCCCTAGAAAGAGTTCCAAATTCCTGTTTACATCTGTTCTGAATAAAGTGCAATTTTTTCTCTTCCAAATAAAAAATTTTGGAGGAAAGCCTGCTTGCATCCCGGGGTGCCCGTCAAGGCGGTACCCGCCACCGAATTTTGACAAGGTCTACTGATGATGCAAAATTATCAGGTTAATATGTTTTGGAAAATAAAGAACATTTTGCCGGCCCCCAGCCAGGCCGGCTAAAAATGGTTTCTTTTTGCCTAAAACATACTTAACCTTACTCCCTCCCTACCTCCCCTCTGAGTCACCGCCTGACACATTGAGAGTAAAATGAATGCCGAAAGCGTCCACGCTCTCGCATGCGCAGTGGGATATGCATGCAGGCGACCGCGCACCGGAAAAAAACCTCCAGGGGAACATCACATTCGAGGAATGTAACGCAAAATTTTCAGGTTACGTATGTTTTAGGCAAAAAGAAACCATTTGTAGCCGACCTGGCTGGGGGCCGGCAAAATGTTCTTTTTCTACGAAAAATTACCTAAAAGTTATATGATGTCAGTAAACATAGTACTACTTGCTATGTTTACTAGCCCCCTTCTCCCTCCCTGTAGTAATAGTGGACTCTTACTTTAGCTCCTAGCACCTGCACAAGGCATCTCTCACCTAAGCCTCCTTCCTTCTTAACAGCAATTAAAGAGATGTAAAAATTGGTCTTTCAGAGACCGTTCAAAAGGTTCGAATTTTCTGCAATAAATGTCAAGAAAGGTTAGAAAATTAGAAAATTCATAATGCTTGATTTAAAGCCCCCCCCCCCCCATTTTTGCCAAATTAACTGCATAAGCCCATGGGCGTTTAATCCACGATTTACGGTAGTAAAATTGATGCAATTCGATGTTTTGATTTTAGTGCGTGTTGTGCTATGCCATTCAACTTGTTTCCTCGTTGGGTGGACCCTATGTGTTCCCTCACTTTCACTCGGAGCTGTCACTTCATTTCTCCAATGTTGAAAGACTGGTATTCTGTGGATGAAATCTTGTACACAACCTGGCTGGGGAAGGTAGTTTTGGTCGGGGCAAGATTAACGAGTGGGAGCAGGGAGGGGTCGGTGGATAACCGCTGGGTTTAGAGTCTTGCTAAGAGTGCCATACTTCAGTTGGTGTTGGGTGTTCAAGCCTGAGAAGGTCGAACCTATGGGCGGCTGGGGTCAGGACAAGGTGAAAAGCGTCTGATGCCCAATATGTAGTTACTATGTGCATAGTCCCCTAGCTATGCAGTAAGGAATAAATTGGCATTGAGCTTAGCTCGTAACTAATCGTCTATTTCTTGAATACGTCATACATTTTGGAGGCCTAGTGCTGGGATATGAATTAACTAAAGGAAAAATAATTTTTTCCTTGGCAGGTCGTGTTCTAGAAATAAATGAAACCAATTGGGGGTTTGATTCATGTAGGGAAATCACGGGCAGCCATTTTTGTTTATTAGAAGCGAAACAAATTCTTGCTCACTTTCTTTGAAAATAAAGTAAAACTGTCAAATGGAGCCAATTAGTGGGACAGAAAAATAATCCCTTTGGATGGTAAATTATGAAATTGTGAGCATTCTTATAAAACGGGCCTGTGCCAGCATATCGGACAGTTTACAGGAAGCGAAATTTGGTGGAGCCAGGAAAAAGCTCGGGACAAAATTACCCATTTTCTTTTTGCAATTGAGCGAAAAATAAAGTAAAACAGTTGTAACAAGCGAAGCAGTGTGACAGAACTAAATTACGGAGTCAAGTGAATTATCATTTTTGGGGTTACCCAGGGTCCTGCCTGTACCAGCGTTGTTGGATACCTAGCCTGTGGGAAGGAAAGAAGAAAATAGGCCAAACAGCAAATATCATACACTAGAAATAATGCAGTACGGTAACTAACCAACTTTATCCACTTAACATTTCGTCGGAGTGGCATGATGCGGATTCGAACTGGCTACCCAATCTGTCCCCCAGATCACTGACATGACGCCTTTACACCGTCCTGGCCTCTCCTCTACCTGTGGAAATCCACAGGTCAATCAGTAGCCAGGGAGACCCCTGCCGTCTTCAATACCTATCTGACCTTAAGATTAAGCTTCTACACACCAGAAGGGCACCCCCCACCTGTCCCACACACGGGTACGCCACTCGTAGCAAGTTGCCGAACCCAGTAATTATTCCACTCCCTGCTCCAACTCGCAGCTTCTGTTGTGGCCACTGACTTCCTACTTCTAGTCAAAGTTCCCTCTGCAGGGATGTGTACAAGATTCCATGCGGAGAATGCCCGTTTTTCTACTTTGGAGAAACGAAGAGACAGCCCCAAGTGATATTGAGGGAACACATCAAGCCCTCTTTCCATCCAAGCCACACGCACAAACATGTGTGTCTTCAAAACTTGCAAGTGAAAGTGCAGCAAGTGAAAGTGCATGTCATGTAACGATTTATTTAATTTTTCTGTCTTTATTGATTATGGAATTTTTTTGTTCCAAGATGCCAGTTTTCAAAGTTTGGAATGCTGTACGAACGGTGAGGAAGTGTGTAGTCATTTCTACTATGACAGTCGAGGAGTTGCTATCAGCAGGTATTGTTCAGCAAAATTATGTAGCCTATAGAATGAAATACTTAAAGCTCAGGAATAGTAAAGCTGTGGTACATGACAAAAAAGTGAAATATACGGCATTTGATAGTTAAAAGGTTTCCCTTGGCACAGGGTTTCGTTAAGACCCCTAGATTGATTTCAGAAGTGGTGCACGAATTTGACCCTTAGGACCTGAAATGTTGGCCATTTAAAAAATGGAGGCCTTAATTTCACTAAAATTGAAAACCGTGCTACATTCGTGATATTGGTGCTGTTTTCATACGAAATATAGTTGCTGAATTTGAAAATGTCATCCCCTTTACCACACTTCAGAGTAGGGGTGGCACGATAATTCGATAATATCGTGATAAAAATTTTCGTTGATTGTCGTATCCCACTTTTTCCGATTTATCGAATTGTCGTGCAAATCCTAATGTTTAAATTTTCATATCACGCAAACCGTAATAGCTAGAAACAAACGGTTTGGGCGTTGCGTGTAGAATTATAAGGGCTATACAACCTAGTATGCAGTAATGTTACTAGCCAATTTACCTGCTTGCTGCCACAAGAGCTATTCAAGCACAACTGCTAAATAGTTTCTATGTTGTGAGAAAGTAATGGACAATGGCAATTGCATTTTCATGTATATTGGCCAAGTGGTGAGTGCCATACAATTCACATTCGTGAAGGTTTTACGGTAGGCTTCAGCCATTGTTTTTTTAAATTACAGTAATAATGGTTATTCCAGCCTCAAAAATTGTTTTTTATCGAGATATTATCGATTATCGCAATAATTTAAAAAGTTTTATCGGTTAAAATTTTTTTCGTATCGTGCCACCCCTACTTCAGACCGTTTGTGATGTGATACCCACTTCATATAGTAGGGTGGCTTGGAGCCCAAAATTGATGGAATTGTTCACTTTCTGTGAAAATCTTGGAATTTGGTGTGGATCCACATGAAGAGTAACTGGAAAGCACAATCGGTTCTTAGTTATTTTCGTGTTCAAAGTGTTCTTGCAAGCCCTCTAATAACCCGAAATGAACGTACTTAGGACTTTCTAGAAGGTGGGGATCTATTCTTTCCATCAATCCTTGGTCGAAATCGTTGCCTTGGGTAGGGACCGTTTTACTCCCATTTAAAGGTGAAGCGGTAATGAAGTAGCGGCGAAAGCATATGTTGATTTTCGAATTCAAAGTGCTCTTGTGAGTCCTCTAATAGCCTGAAATGGACATGCTTACGATTTTTTGAAAGGTGGGTATCTATTCTTTCCATCAATCCTACACTCTAAAGACGATGTGTACTGACAGTGCACATGAATGTGCACTTTCTCACCCTCCACATGAGTAGTGTACTTGCAGTACAGTCTGTGCAGCGACAGTACACATTCTTGTCACATCTTGTGTACTACCAGTGCACAAATTGTGTACTCTCAGTACACAGTTCGTATGGAGGCTGAGAAAGTACACATTGCTGTGTACTGTCAGTACACATCGTCTTCACAGTGTAACCTAAATGGTTTAACTAAGATAAGGACCGTTTTATGCCCATTTAAAGGTGAAGAGGTAATGGCAGAGCGGCAAATACATACGTTGATTTTCGAATCCAAAGTGCTCTAGCGAGCCTTCTTACCCCCCAGAAAGGACATACTTAGGTTTTCTGAAAGGTGGGGATCTATTCTTTCCATCAGCCCTAAAGGAAATTGCTTAGGTTAGATAGGGACCGTCCTATGCCTGTGTAGCTGTAATTGGTGTAGCTGATATTTTGAATTTCAGAGTGCCAGTGTAATGCTCATATTTGTATTTGTGTGTAAGCTAAACAATTTTGGTTAGGATTGATGGAAAGAATAGATCCCAACCTTTCAGAAACCTTAAGCATGTCCATTTCTGGCTATAAGACAGCTCTCAGGGGCACTTTGAATTAGAAAATCACCATACACTTTCGCTGCTAAGTCATTACCTCTTCATCTTTAAATGGGCGTCAGATGATCCCTATGTAAGTTAAACAATTTGGTTTTGATTAAGGGAAAGAATAGACCCACACCATTCAGAATATCCGAAGCGCATCCATTTCGGGCTATTAGAGCTAGCGCTCGCAAGAATATTTGAACACGAAAATCACTATAACTACCGTTTTTGGTGGGGTAAATCGCCCCATCCACCTCCCCCATGGGGTGTTTTGAACTTGATGTCATAGGTATTTTTGCCATTTACTTTTCATATGCATTCATGCTTTTCACAGAAAGTGAAAAATTCCACCAATTTTGGGCCCCAAGCCACCCAACTACATAAAGTGTAATGTGCATTGGGGGCCACATGCGTGTGGCGTATTTGACACCGTTATTTGCTGAATCTGAGTTTAAAAAAATCTGAATAGAACCTTTTTTGTAGTCAATTCAGTGATATATTGAAAAAAACGATTTCAGTTGCATGTTTCCAAGATGGCTACATTAGCTCAACATTCTTTTACACTGTTTATTGGCTGAATCATTGGATCTACGAAAAAATTAAAAGATCATTTTTACGAAAAGACCATCACTTTGGTTACTGTGAAATAAACCATCAAATTTACCGGACAAATTTACGAGCAGCATACGCCCATGTTCACATTGTAAATTGTTTATAAGCAGTGTGATTTCTAGTCGTCGGCAGAAAATTTCTACCTGTAAATTTAACTGCATTCAGTTCCTGAGTGCTCTTTATGACTTGAGGTTTTTTCCCTCTCCTGATCCGGCCAGTGCGCAACCCCACTGCGCATGCGTCACCATGCGCAGCCCTCCAATAAAAGCAGACAGCTCGCCCCTGGCGGCCATCTCTTTTCCTCAAGCTCTCGTCGCAAGACATCGCCTGAAGAACAGCTTTCCTTTCCCAACGTTCACCTCGACGCTCGCAAGTTTGTTCGAATCCCAAGCCTACGACCACCATCTGCAGCCGCCCATCGCCGCAGCTCACGTTCGTTCCACGACGTTTGCCACCCGCACGCTCGATCGACAGCCGCCATATCAAGCATCCCGCCGTTCACAGCGTTCGTCGCCCATCACGTTCATTGCTCACACGTTCGTTCCCTCGATCATCATGTTGGTCGCTCAAAACGTTTGTCATGCTCACGTTTGTTTTCCTGCCACGTTCGTTCCATGCTACGTTCGTCGCTTGCACGGCCACGTTCATTTTCTGGACCAAGTCCCGAAGTTCCTGGTGGTGGCAGGCGAGGGCCGAGATGTTACACAGCTCGGTCCGTTCGCTGTCCACAAAGCACTTAAAGGAGGGATCTGTGGTTCAGATCCAAAGAGTGTCTCTCGGCTCCGTGCTGGGGGATACCTTGTGGAGGTTGCAGACGATGCTCAGGCAACGAGGCTTTTGACGCAAGTGCACTGGGGTTATGCCCGGTGCGTGTGGAGCCACATCGTACCTTAAATAGCAGTAAGGGCGTCGTGACGTGCTTTTATTTGAGGGGTCTCAGTGATGATGTCATCCTGGATGAACTCAAGTCACAAGGCGTTACGACCGTTAGGTGTTTGACGCGGAAAGGTGACAATGGTGCTCAGCCAACTGATACCTTTTTCATGACCTTTGATTCGCCGGTTGTACCGCAGCACATTACTGCCGGTTACCTGCAGTTGAAGGTCAGATGTTACATCCCGATCCCGATGCGGTGTTACCACTGTCAACGCTTTGGTCATACCAGCGGTTCGTGTAAGAGTAAGCCAACCTGTGTTAGCTGTGCTCAGGCAGCCCGTGAGGGGTCTGATTGTGCTGCCCCGGAGCGGTGCGTCAACTGCGGTGGTCACCACCAGGCCTCTTCACGGGAATGCTGTGTTTATGTAGAGGAACATCGTGTTCAGGAATTGAAGGTAAAGGATGGGTTTTCCTACTCGGAGGCCCGGAAGAAGGCCAAACTATCGGCACCGACGATAACGCGATCTTTTGCGCAGGTGTGCAGTGCGCCATTGCCTGGCCCAGTTAGTGAGTCTTCTGATTTGGCGGATTTGCGCGCTGAGCTCAGGTCTTTGACGAGGACGGTGGGCATGCTTATTACTTTGCTGACCCAGCAACATACGTCTTTGCAGGGTCTTTTGGGTCCTTCGGACCCGGTTGCTGCCGTGCTGTCAACATCTGCCCAGCCTGCAAATGTTTCTGCTCCTGCTCTACCTGTTGCCAGGCAGGTTAAGGCTTTGGCTAAACCTCCGCCTGCCTGGAATGCACCTCGGAAGACGTCGAAGAAGGCTCCTGCTGGTAAAGCCTCTACCCCACCCGTGAGGACGTCGCCACCAGGAGACGGTGGAACGGTCGTTGAACGGCCAGCTTGCTGAGGGGTCCGTTGCGTCCCCTCAACATCTTGATACTCCTTTGCTCATGGAGAAGGAAGAGATTTCCTGTTCCAATTCTCCGGAACTTTTTCCTCCTTCCGAGGACAACTTCGTTCTGAACCTCACTCCATCTTTTGAGTCTGGTGAGGATTCAGATGTTTTCAGATCGCCCAGAGGGGGAGTTGAAGAGGATGATTCAGTCGTGAGCCCGCCCTAATGCCTGCTCATACCATCGTTCAGTGGAACTGTCAAAGTTATCGGACCCATGCAGAAGAGCTGCGGCTGCTTTTGTCGCATTGGCGACCTCTGTGCTGCTGCCTTCAGGAAACTTGCTTTAAGGCGTCAAGAGGATAATCCGGTTGTTCAGGGTTACTCTGTCTACCGTCTGGATGCAGACCCTGTACCTCTGCACACTAGACTTCAGGCAGTAGCAGTTAGTTTCTTTCCACTACTGTCTGTTCGCTTTATTTACCACAGGATGAGGTCTTTGGGGTTGATGACCTGGAGGACCTGGTCCACCAGTTTCCTGCCCCTTTCCTGTTGCTGGGTGACTTTAACAGCTACCACGTCCAGTGGGGAAGACCTACTACTGACAACAAGCGGAGGATCCTTTAGGAGTGGATGCAGTGGGGGTCCGTCTGCATCCTGAATGATGGAGCTATGAGACACTGTAATCTGGCCACTGGCAATTGGTCAGTGGTGGACTTGACTTGGCCTTTTGTTCGCTAGCCATCCCAGTTCACTTCACTTGGGCTGTCACTGCCGATCTGCACCTCCCCATTGTGTTGTCCGCAACACAAAGGGGGTCTGTGGCTTCCAGGCCAGCCCGGTGGGCGCCTAAATGTGCTGCATGGTCAGCCTTTGTTGTGGCTGCTGTCTTTCAGCGTGCGGTTGAGAACTTTTCTGATGTAGATGAACTTTCCACTCATTTCACTGATGTGGTCCTTGCTGCTGCTCATGCTGCTATTCCACGTACGCTCGTGCAGCCAAGACAAGCACCGGTTCCGTGGTGGACACTGGCTTGCGGACAGGCCATTCTGGCCCGCAGGCGTGCATTGCGTGCATTTACGGTTAGCCCTACTACTGAAAACTTTGTGGCCTTTAAACGCTGCCGTGCCCGGCATGTCATCCTTGAGGCTAGGCACACTTCGTGGTTGGCTTATATTTCGTCGATCACGCGCTCCACACCTTCTCAGCAGGTGTGGAGGAAGGTGCGCCAGATCTCGGGGAGAACGTGCCTTCCCCAGTATCACAGCTGAGGGTAGAGAATGACGTTATCTTTTCTGTGCTGGATATCGCCGATTGTCTTGCATCTGCATTTGCGCGAGTCTCGAGTGATGATCAATTATGATCCTGGTTTCCTCGGGATTAAGCGTAAGGAAGAGGGTCACTCTCTAGACTTTCGCTCCGACGGGCTAGAGTACAATTTACCGTTCACCAGGCAGGAATTTGTTTCAGCTTTGTCCAAGTCGCATGACTCCGCCCCAGGGCCTGATGATGTTCACTATCAGCTGTTGAAACATCTGTCTCGTGCCTCCCAGCAGTTCTTGCTGGGGATGTTCAACCGTGTGTGGGCGAAGGGCTCTATTCCGGCTGCGTGGAGGACAGCAGTGCTCATCCCGATTGTAAAACTGGGCAAAAACCTTACTTCTCCTTCCAATTATCGCCGAATTGCTCTGACTAGCTGTGTGTGTAAACTTATGGTACGGATGGTCAGTGAGCGGTTGGTCTGGGTGTTGGAATCACGGGGATTCGTATCTGTGTCCCAGTGTGGCTCTTGACGGTTTCGGTCGACTATCGATCATCTATTTGCCCGTGAATCAGATATGAGGGAGGCTTTTCGCCTGCGTCAACATCTGGTTCAAGTTTTCTTTGACTTGGAGAAAGCTTATACGACCTGGCATTATGGGATTATCCGTAGTCTCTATGACTGTGGCTTGAGGGGGCGGATGGCACTGTTCCTTTCCGCTCACCTCTCAAGCCGTTCTTTTTGCGTTCGTGTCGGGGCGACTCGTTCCCATCCATTTTGTCTTGGAGAATGGTGTGCCTCAAGGAGGTGTTCTTAGTATCGTCTTGTTTGCTATTGGGATCAACCCCATTGCTCAGCAAGCTGCTGTTCCCCAGTCTTTGTTTGTCGATGACTTCGGCCTGCGCTTTTGGGCAGCTCGCATGCAGACCTGCGAGCGGCATCTACAGCTGGCAATTAACAAAGTCCAGACCTGGGCGGTCAGTAATGGTTTCCGGTTTTCTCCGGATAAGACTGTGTGCGTCCACTTTTGCCGCCAACGAACACTGCACCCAGGACAGGCCCAAATTCCTCTTGTCTCACAGGCACGTTTCCTGGGTCAGGTGTTCGATTCCAGGTTATCTTGGCTTCCCCATTTGCGTCAACTTAAAGGCAAGGCTTTGCGGGCGCTTAACATCTTGCGGGTCCTGTCGGGCACTTCATGGGTGCCAATCGCACTGCCATGTTGCGCCTCTACCGAGCCCTTGTCCACAGCAAACTTTATTATGTGTGCATGGTGTATGGTTCGGCTAGTGACTCGACTCTCCAGATGTTGGACACTGTGCATCACAGTGGCCTGCGTCTGGCGACTGGGGCATTTCGAACGTCTCCAATGGCCGGCCTCGGAGCCACCTTTGGCCATTCGTCGGCGACAGCTTGCCATTCGGTTTGCTGTTAGCTTGCGTGCTGTGCAATCCAGTCCAGCTTGGTCCATGGAATTTTGGGCCAGACTTGCGAGTCAGTAGACGCAGGATGGGTAAGGGTGATTTCTGCGATAAGCTCCAGCAGTCCTGTCGGTAAATAGCCTTTGCAATACCCTGCGTCTTGAGGCTTGGGGGGATGCCAGTGGCCCCTTGGCTTGTCCCAAGTGGCATTTTCATTTTCGCTCTGGCGTCCCTCCTGAAGGGTTCCACTCTCCCAGCAAGGTACTTGCAGGAGTTCCGGCGGCTGTATTCTCAGTACGCCGGTTATCAGCTGCTGTTTACTGAGGGTCGAAGTCAGACGTTGGCGTGGCGTGTGCTTGTGTGTGTAAGGGAGTGATGGTTGCCCATCGCCTTCCATCAGGCTATTCTGTGTTTTCTGCGGAGCTTTTGGCTCTTGGTTTGGTGGTGGAATGGATCCATGACCTACAGGGCACGCATTTCATTATCTTTAGTGATTCCACGAGTGACCTGGAGTCCTTGGCGAATTACAATCCTCGCAACCCCTTGACGCTACATGTCCAAGCTTTGCTTTCCCGCTTGCCTGGCCAGGGGAAAATGGGCTTTTCTGCTGGATCCCAGGCCATCTTGGGATTTGTTTAAATAAGCAAGCTGATTCTGCAGCGAAAGGGGCCCTTTCTGGCCCTCTCGGAAGGGATCTCAGCCTTTCCAGCTCTGCGTCTGAGGTTACACGCTTTTTGGCAAACCTTGTGGGACAGACAGGGCGGTAATAAATTCCGAGCTATTAAAGGCACTGTCGAGGAATGGCACTCGGCATGTCGCCGTGAAGAGGTTGTGTTGGCCCGTTTGCGCATTGGTCACACCCGACTTACTCACTGTTTTCTTTTGCGGGGGGTTGACCCTCCTGAATATTATTGGTGTCGTCGGCCACTTACGGTCCGGCACTTCCTTGTTGATGTCGCCATCTTGATGGTGTACGTCGTCGTTTCCATCTTCCACAGGACATTGCATGTCAATTGGGCGATAAGTCAGTCCTCCTGTCCGGTATTTTTCAATATTTGTAGGAGGTGCAGATGTATGACAAGATTTAGATTAGGGGTTTGAATAATATCTCTATAATGTGTGGTGCAGTGGCAACCCGGACCACTGCTCTGTGACTGTGGTTGGCACTAATGACCAAGTTGGCGACGCGCCATTAAGCCTCAATCCCCCCCCCCCCCCGACTTTTTGCATAGTATATCAGTGACTGAATTTTTCCTCACTTCTCCAGTTCATCCTACTTTGCATTTGACTACGGGAGCTTCGCGCCCTCTTCCTGCCTCTTAACATGCACCGCCCTTCTCGTAACCGGGACGCCTTTCCCGCTCCCTGCTTGGCGGCGCCACCCTCAGCGTTCACTCAACGGCCACCATTCACCATCTGGTTTTGCGCCTTCTTTTGGATTTCCTTTGTCACCATGGCCAAAGTTCGAGGGGGCAGATTTGTCCGCCCTTCCTTAGTTTATCGTTCCGACCTGATTTTCAATGCCGGCTCCATTGCTTCACCAGGATATGTACTTTCCCATCCTGTGTTGTTTCATTGCCCTGGCATTACTTCCAGGCTTTCCAGGCTGGACCTGCACACTGCATGTCAAGTCCACCACAAGTGTGAATATTATTCCCGTCCGTGTGTTATCTGTATGACTATCAACGATACGACGGGCAACGAATCCTCCTCATGCAACAGAAGTCAACGCGTTGTCTTGGACCAATGCTGACGTATACGAGAAGCCGACCGCTCTGCAGGTGTAGTTTCCTCCAGTTCGACTAAGTATCTTGAACATCGACGCCGTTCTTCAGTTGCTCCGTCCAAATCTGTGAGGCTTCCGTCAACTCTTGCCTCTACAACACAACCCTCACGTGCATCAGATACCGACATTATCCACAATGGCAACAATGCCACCCTCCCAGCCTTGTGAACTAAAAGTGCGATTCCATCAGGACCCAGCTTCCTCTACCTCTGTGTCGTACACGCCCTCTGCCTGCCACCATGCAACACTAAACGCTTGTTACTGCTGTGGGGTCTGACTCCTTTCAGCGGTCTACAATGTGTCGTTCTCCCGGCTGCCGTCCTACGACATGCACCCTTCGGGATCATCCAGCACGGGTTTCAGGGACCTTCCGATCCTTTCGATTCAGGCCCCGGCCCCCAAGCCGAACCCCACCTCTCATCTCAACCTCTCTCTCTCCGATACAGACTTCTTCGATGTCTTCAGCGATCCTTGCATTGCTGCCGCATGTCGAACCACTGTTACTCCCCTCTCTCTGCGGGCACGAAGTCAACCTCATCAGCACCACCGGCTTCACGCCGCCTTTCTCAACCACAACCACTCAATCTGCCGTTCGCCTTACGCATAGACGACCGTTGTCAGAACCTCTCTGCCCAGCTCCGTTCTTCTTCCGATATCACAGAATCACCCATGTTCTTCACTACAATTAGGTTCATCTCTCACACGATCTGGTTTAGGTTTCTCTGCCTCTTCGCTGTTCCCTCAAGCGTTGCTTCTTCTTTCTGGCCTGCCACACATGGTTTCCGTCATCCCCATCATCCTACTGGAAACCGCCACTGCACCTCTTTGCAGGATGCTGCCTAGACCTCGAGCTGCTCCATTGTCACAACGTCACCCACTTCCTGCCTCTTCTACATGACAGCAAGTTTCCCTTGCCTTGCCTACGCCACACCCGGCATTTGTCCAGTGGATTCCAATGGCTACTATCAACCCCCGATCACTTCCTCGGGCAGGCAATCCGTCCCCCCTGCCGCGGTCACATCAGATTCTCCTACAACCCTTCCGGCAAATGTCCCCAAGCTGCAGGACAACGCCTAGCCAATGTGAACCTCACATCCGCTCAACAACAAGCTAACTATCTGAATCTAGCCTCAGTTAACGCATTCACTTTTGACTAAGGTGGAGAATGAATGT
>JAHWFP010265502.1:47186-57639 GCA_023313725.1 Lithobius niger | reverse complement strand
TGTAATGGAACCAGTCCAGACTGCGATTACGAAACTGAAACTGTCGATTGTGAGGAACCGTTTGACATGTGCGTAACCATAATAGAAAAGAAAGCAGGTAAGTTTACACAGGCATATAGTACAGAAAGGCCAGTGCTACCCCATTTCACTTGTTCAGAGCGAGATTGCATTAGCCAAGTTGTCCCACAAATGTCCGTTAATACTTTCTTGAAACCTACGTTCAAATTATTGTGTACAGAGTTTTACCAGGGGGTGACATAAAGTAGTTCTCTAGGACAATTAATTGGACCCATGTTCCACGACTGGTTGTGACTCGCGACCCAATGCGGTCAGTAGTCGAAATAGTCACCTTGTTTGCTTTTGCGTAAAAACATGGCCAGTAAACCATCTGGCCCGATCTACAACGAATTAGAGGGTGTAGAAAAAATGGACGCCACGACTGTCCCATTTCTTCAGGTGTGTTCGGGAATTGGCAAATCGCATCAATGAATTTTTGTATGGAGAGTCAAGACATCTATTGGTATCTAGTGGCGGTTATCAAAATAGAATTTTAATTTTATGTAGATTTGCGTGACAGATTTTTATTATGTATTTAAGTATTTTTAAATAGTTTTTAAGTTATCATTCAGCCACAGTTAAGATATTTTTCTGCACTTGAGGGAAAAAAGCGACACGTTAGTGTATCCAGAAAGTGTTGCAAGGGACGGAACGTTGGCCATTTTGTGCGGACGGTGTCGCCCTCGTTGACAGAACGAGGCAACATAACGAATCATCGCATAAGTGGCAGTTTTGGCAGCCATATTGCCCAACCCAGTCGCGTGTGCTATTTTTCATCCAAGATCCGGCCAGTACTGTACAGAGCCCTGGTAAAAATTACACTTAAAATTTCACAGTGTTGGGTTTTACCAAAGAATTATGTGTGAAAAATAACACGTGGTTGTGTGAAATAACCAAGCACGTTTCAAGCAGAAGCGTTTAGCGACGTTGAAGCCAGGATGATGTTTTGGTTCACAAGCCAAGAAGAGATTGGGGTAGAAATTATGTGTTTTGCCCCCCGCCTAAACGCCAGTTCTCGTGCATTTCCGGAATTTAATGCCTCTTAGCATTGGTTTGGTAAAACAAGATTTTGGTGATGTTAAAATCAACTGTCAAGAAGCGAAGCCCGCAACTTCTCTCCCAGACGACCTTATGGCTACTTCCACGTCCTAAGTTGTGCGCAGTAATAAGATACACTAAGGGAGCTTCATAACATGGATACTCCCATGTCCGTCAACTGTGTAAGCATTTATACGCTCATTGTTTAACAAAGTGTTTAAAAACTGAATCGATGTTTTTTCGTCGTCACCTTGATAAACACTAAATGTCTAGAATCGAACTTGACGATCGATAAGAATTTTTTATGTTTTTAATTTTTTTTTTATTACTAACACATCAGAAATGTTGGACGTTTTAAGTATCACCGCACTTTTGGTGTCACATCTCAAGCATAAAACTTTACCCTGCTCCTAACTTCAAGATGGCACTTATTTTGGCTTTGTTGATCGTAACGAAACTCAACAGTTTGAGTTTAAAACTCAAGTAGGAAATTGTTTTTCATTACTATGGATTCTACAATCACATGCTTTACAGATGCTTGCTATCATCATGCTGAAAGTTGCGAAAGGAATATGGACTGGGAAGAGGGGGAGATCCAACTCTCTTTCTCCACCTACCTTGGGATAGACACCCCATTTTGCCAACTCATCTTCTTACGATTCTGCCTACTACCCTTGAAAATGACAGTGCCAAAGCCAGAAACGTAATTTGGAAGGAGTCCGGCAAAACGAGCTGGGGGGGGGGGGGGGGGTCTGGGGAAATGCTATAAGCTCCCCGAGCGAGGTCCGAGGTTGGCTGAAGATTTTATGCTATTTTAAAGCTTATTTCTGCTTCCCTTTTAGTCTTCTGTATGGCTGAAACGGTTGAGAAAACTATTGCAACGACTTTGTCCATCCGTCACTTTTTTCACTTTCGAACGATACTAGGTAGAGACACGATGTTCTCCATTAGATACAGTGACCAAAACTTAGTTTAAAAACCACAGCTGACTAAAACGTTGTTGCTTTCTTAAGGCTTCTTTGAAGGCTTTCTCGACGGAACTCGTGAAATAATAACATTTGATTGTCGCATTTAAACACTACAGGAAAACACGCAATTGTATAAACAAAAGGATTTCGTTAACGAAACTCATTGCCTCCATTTCAAATAGTCTTGATACTGTGTTTCATGGATGAATAGGCCTATTTTCGACCAAATTCTTCCAGTTCGCTGTTACTTACGAAATTGAAACAGTAGGTTAAAAAAATTACGTGTAAAAGCTGAAAATTAGGCCTTAATTCCATTGCCATGGCTAGGTCAATTCTCCGAACTGTGTTGCATAAATGAATAAGCGAACTATCAAACCAAACTATCTATTAGCTGCTGCTTACGAAATTAAAACGACAGATAAAAATTAGGCCTAAAAGCTGACAATTACGCCTAAAATCTAAAATTAGGCCCAAAAACTACAACATTCTTAACTGGCAATTGTGATGGTTACTACTTTTAGATTATTTAATAGAGAGCACTATTGCAGTGCATGATAGAGATGTGCGCCTCAATATTTTCGAGAGTGGTGGAAATGTGCAGAAGACTGGTTGTGACTAGGTAGTAACTGCAGCCACTTGTTTTCTTTTAGAAATTTACTTTGCAAATCTACGATAGTTTAAAAATCTTTTGTTAAGCAGACCCGTAACCAACCATAGAAAATGGGGGTGAGATTGGCGCACGCCTGTTGAATGACATTGGACTGTCATGCACAAGAGGCCAAATACTCAGGGGAGGGGATTACCCCTCCCCTATGGAAAGCAGAAAATAAAATAAAAAATGGACTCATCGAAAGGTGAAAAATAGTGAAATCTTTTGCACAGTTCTATTCCAGACAACTAGAGGTATTTGTTATTGACAAAAAATTCCCACATTTTACAGCAGCTTCAATTTGTGGGAAAGATTTTTTTTAATGGAACGTCGAAAGGTGAAAACAATGGTAATACCGTTTACTCAGCTTTCTCTAGAAATAGAAATAGAAGTAGAGATTGATGCTTCACGAAGCACCACCGCTCCCCCCCCCCCCCAAAAAAAAAAAACCAAAGAAGTTAAGCATCTAGAACGTCAAAGCGTGATTTGAAAGCATTGAGTGAAGGAGCGTACACAACAGATTGGGGGAGGGAGTTCCATGGTTGAACAACCCTTTCTGTGAAAAACTGAAAGCATAGTTTAGTCCAAGAGACAGTGCCAGACATACGGAGAGGGTGGCCACGAGTGAAGTTGAAATCTGGAATGAGGGAAAGAACAGGGTCCATCAAGGAGATTGTTAATAAGTTGGTAGATAAGTACCATGTCACCACGATTGAAACGATCATGAATGGAGGAAAGCCCAAGTTTATGTAGACGATCGGAATAAGGTAAGGAACGAATAGTGTGACACCATTTGGTAAGGCGACGTTGGCAGTTTTCAAGACAATTAAGTGAGTAAACATTGTAGGGACGACAAATATGGGAGCAGTAACCAAAGACTGGGAGGAGAAAGGTTTTATATAAAATATCAAACAGGGAAGGGAAGGAAGGAAGGTAAGGTTGGAGAAATGCTTCAGTACAATATGGGCTTTACGAAAGACTGTACGGAGAGGACATTTTCTGAGTGAAGATTGAAATTTAGAGCGTTATCAATAAGGATCCCAAGGTCAGGATGATTAGCAACAGGAGTGATAGGCTTGCCAAAAAGATAGTAAGGAAAGTGAGGATTATTATTCCCAAGGTGGAGGACGTGACATTTATCAGTATGAAAAAGAAGGGAATTGGTAGTAGCCCAGACTGTGCGCAACACGTCTGATGTCTTCCTTCTTGAAGTAATTTTCAGGAAACAGAGTCAGAGAAGATTTTTAAGTCACCAGCATAGCAGGCATTAGGATAACGAATAACAGAAGGTAAGTCAGGGATGAAAATATTGAACAAGAGGGGACCAAGAAAGGAGCCTTGAGGAACACCAGAGGTAATGTGAAGCCAAGGAGCGAAGGAACTACGAAGGATGACCCGTTGCCGCCTAAGGAATAGGTAGAAGTTAAGCCAGGACACAATGCCAGGAGAAAAACCGAAAGTAGTAAGTTTGGTCAAAACTTAGCATGTGAGACAGTGTCGAAAGCTTTACTGAAATCAAAGAAAACAAGGTCACATGGTAGACCAGACCAACGTCAATAAGTTTGGTAATGGGATCATACGTGGAGAGAAGATTGGTGAGGCAAGAACGTCTAGGAAAGAAACCATGTTGGGTGGCCGGAAGAATATTGAGTTGAGAACATTCATCAAAAAGATCAGAGTAGATTAACCGTTCAAGGATTTTTGAAACAGACGAGAGGAGACTTATAGGTCTGTAATTAGTAACAAGAAAAGGGGAATCCGATTTATGAATTGGAGTGATATGAGCATCCTTTGAGCATGAAGGCAAGGTACTAGAAAGGATGGAATTGGAGAAAATGTGAAACAAGGGGGGTGGAAAGAGAACTGGCACAATTACGAAGAAAAATAGGAGGAATGTTATCAGGACCTGCAGAAAAGTCTTCCTTAAGGAATAGGAGAGAGGAAAGAACATCGGTCACACCGAAATGAACGACGCCAGCAGGTAAAATAGGATTGCGAGAAGAAGCAGGAAGGAAAGTTGTGGAGAAAAAATGATTTAGCTTCGTACCAATGGTAACATCATCAAGAGAGAGAGAGTATTGTCATCATTTCTGATACTGCTTAAGGGGACAGTTTTGTTATAATTTTTAAGGTAAGAAAACAGTACTTTGGGGTTGCTTTTGGAACGTTGAATAAGGTTGTTTTCAAACGAAGTTTTGGCAAGTTTGATTTGCTTGATAGCAGTCTCTCTTGCAGCGAGGAAGTTTGCCATGTTAGATGGAGACGGAAAGCAACGACGCAGACGATATGAACACTTAGTTTTTTGTTTAAAGAAGCACGAAGTTCAGGTGTGGATTAGGATGGGCAGGAGGAAGAAAGCTTCTTGGCCACAGGAATGAAATGGGAGATAATGGCTTGAAGAAAGGCAGTAAGTGTTTGAACCTGTGAGTCAACATCAAGATCGACAAGTTTGGTAGACCAATCAATGCAGGAAATAATGTGGTTAATATGCATGTAGTCAGCTTAACTTAACTTTATTAAATTGTCAAGGCGCCCATGGAGGCATTGCATGACATATTGGCTGTATATGAATAATTTCAACAATAAGAGAAGTATATAAAAATAAACAATTTGGAAGGAATATGTGAACATGTTGTAAAAAAGGATCACAGCTAGGAACGGGAAAAGAAAAAATAAATAAATAAATAAATAAATATTCTATAAAAGTTAGATAGCAAGTACAGTTCTGGCATGTGTTACATTTTCTGATAGGTTATGGTAAACAGGTTTATACGATTTATAAATAAATATATATTCAGTAACTGATAACAAGGTAACCTACGTAAAAAAAAATACAAGTTCTGGTGAAAGAGTTTGAATGTGCAAGTCAAATTTATTTTTGAAAGCATTCACCGATTGGACCGAAACCACAGACTCAGGCAGTACATTCCAAATAGGCAGAAGACGAGAAAAGAAAGTATGTCGGGCCCATTCGTGTTTATGGTAGTGAATTTTTAATTTAAGTGAGTGGCCACGTGTTGCTTCGTAGGTTTGGAACTGAAAATGCTGTAAAAGGGATGGACCGCCGAAGTTTAATTTTAGGATTTTAAAGCTGAGTGAAAGTTGTAAGAAGGAAAGGACTGGCAAGGACTCTAAAATGACTTAATGTATTATTGGAGAACATTTCAACTTGACATGCGCCAGTTTCATTTCTTTTTTTTTAGGTTTGTAAAGTGTCGTTGCACCCCTTTCAAAGAACGAACACCTCACAGAATTCTTAACTGGTTTTGTTTTGGAAAAAAATAGTTAATGTTTATGCATTTTATGCTTTTGCGTGGTTTCACCTCCAAGAGTTTTGCACCGGCGGAATCATATGAAAGAAATGCACCGAAAAAATCATGTGCATGAGAGTAACTATCAGGAACATGTGAGGGTGAAACACGGTCTTTCAATTGGTTGACATGTTTTCACAATTCAATTCCATCAGAAGTGACGACTGAATATAGAAGACTGCCCATTTACGACTACACTAATCCAGAAACTCAGCAAAATTTACTTCCCGTTCTCTAATTGCGCACGTAGACAGGTTGGTTTATTTGAAACGATCGAACATTTTTATGCAAATAAGGCTTGAGTTGACAGCCCTGTTTCTTATCTACTCTGTCTTGCGTATCAGGAAAGAGAAGAGCAACTTCCTTTTAACGATGATATGTCCGAGGAATAATTTGCACGGAGCTATATTCGTTATAGTATGTGCAACGGTGGGGGCAGAAGTAAGATAGTTTAGGACGGCTATTTCATGGTTTAACTCAGCAATTAGGGTTGTTTTTAATAAAAGTTTAAATGATTTAATGGCATTTTCACAAGCACCATTGCTGGCAGGGAAGAATGGCAGTTTAGTAATATGACGAATTCTACATTCTTTTAAATGCTGTCTGAAATTTTTGAAACGAAATTAGGCCCATTATCGAAAACCAACGTTTTACAATAGTCATATGTTGTAAATAACTCCCGAAATTTAATAGCTAGTATTAGATTTTATTTCATGAATGAACAGAAATTTTGAATATGCATCAAGTATCATTAAGTACATTCTACCATCACAAGGCCCAGCAAAATCAACATGAAGGTGGCTCCACACAGTCGCTGGCCTCTCCGAAATGTGTGTTCTGTTAAACTGTGTTCAAGTGACAATCTAGGGCAGCTCTTTAAATCTGAAAGTATTGCAATTTCATGGTTTTGAGTTGCATTTAAGTATTTGTCATTTTTTTTGGCATTTTGAAGAAAAGAAAGTCACTATATTCCACCAGTTTCACATTGCAATCTACAGCAATTAATATAAACCAATGATTTCAAGGTAAACATTTTGGTTTGGGTTTGGGCTCAAGGTAGGCATGGTGCTTTTGCTAATTTCCAATGATGGGAAGTGAACTAGTTGAACAATCCACAAATTTAGTAAAAAGTTTGGTTCCTTTCTCACATTATTTTTAGTCCTCGGTCACTGGGAAAAAACAGACTGGTTCTTCCCCTTGTCTATTGAGAGATGTATAAAATCCAAAACAAAAGATTCCAAACATTTAGAGTAATTAGGCACAATTTTTGTTCCACGATATTTTTATTATTATTATTATCTGTATTAACACTGGCGATAGCCAGTGTTAGTAAGGGTCGACCTAGGACCTCTGTGTTAAACTCTCAACTTTGAGAGCTTATAACTCCGTCAAAAGTAAACATATTTAAACCAAATTTGGAATCTAGCCTTGACTAGTAAAGGCCTGTCTGCAGTCCAAAAATTGTGAAATTCGGTCCAGCCAAACCCGAGATGCAGACAAGGGCCAAATAGACAACTTCTTGTTCAGCTTCTTGTTGTTGTTGTTGTTCTGGGGATACTTTCGTCTGTCCTCTCTACAGGTCAAACCATTTGTCCTATAAAGCTGGTTCTTAGCTCATTTTACAGGTATTGCTCTGTAGATGTGCCCTTTTCATAAGGCCTTTTCTAATTGGTCAAGTGGTTCAGGGGTTACGGAGCTCTAAACCACCAGATTGATTGTTTTACATTGTTTTAAACATTGTTATTATGCAACAATACCAATTGGCAAACATCAGCTGCGAGACATAGACTGAAGATTAAAGGATTTGTTTCTATTGTTAACATTGGCGATAGCTAGATTAGTGAGGGTCAGCCTAGGGTCTCTTGTGTTAAACTATCAGCTGTGACCGCCAACTGCACTGTTTTACAGTTTAGCTGCAATTCTAAAAGTAACACGAATTAATAAACAAAAACGGAACGTTAAATGTTTAGAGTAAGGATCTAAAAGTCAAAACCTAGAAGGAACACGGACAAGCTTTGACAGTTAGGGTCTAGGTGTAAAATTTTTTCAGTAAGAGGCTGGAAAGCATTAGACCCTTACTACCCGGTGGTCAGCAATAAATACATTTTCATGAAAAACTGGAAATCATCCTACAATGACCCATGTGATGATCAAGTGGTAGTATGGTTATACGTTTCCTGCTTTGCTTTACGTTGAAAATTATTTTTCAATTTAGTAACATGCCAGCATATTCGTAGCAAACAGCATTATGGTAATCCTCTACCATAAATCTACGAAATATAATAAAAATTCTAAAGCATCAAAAGACAAAATGCCAAACTTCACAAGAAAATTGTGTTATTAAAGTTCCAAAACAATATTCTAAGAACAAAGAAAACCTGCTACAACCGTTCATACACACGTTCAGTCCGAAGAGACTAGAACTAATCTAACCACCGGGTAGTAAGGGTCTAATGCTTTCCAGCCTCTTACTGACAAAATTTTACACCTAGACCCTAACTGTCAAAGCTTGTCCGTGTTCCTTCTAGGTTTTGACTTTTAGATCCTTACTCTAAACATTTAACGTTCCGTTTTTGTTTATTAATATATAATACGCTTAGGTTGGGCAAGCAAATTCATCATTATGCACTATAATGAAAGAGAGCGAGCGACCGACAATGTCAAACAAACGGGTGTGGCCTGTAACAATCAGTAACAATCTAAATATTGCTTTAATAATGCTACCTCTTAGAGCCGACTTGAAGAGTTTCAAAGTTGGTTCAGTAACAATCACTGCATGCACGACCGTTGTTGGGCTTAGTGCGCTTGGTATCAGAACGGAGAAACGGGCAATTGAGGTCTCCATTGAAAAAAGACATTTACTTCCATAACAAAATAAATCAGCAAGGGTTAAAATGGAGGGGGAGCAGGGATGGGGATATTCAGACCACTCAATAGTGAATCCGGGACGGGAAAGGGGTTATGTGGGGGGGGGGGGGCATGGGAGAAAATCAGACCATACAACTTGGTAGGCCGCAGGGGAGTTCGGAGGAGGAAGCAGGGGCAGTTGGCACCCTTTTCATTCCATACTGCTCACTACAGTATTTCGCTCAGGTATGCGGAAACCGGCTAGACCGGCGTATGTTACGCCAGGGGTACAGCTAGTTATTATTATTATTATTCAACATGGCTGCCTTGGGTTGCAAACAGAATAACGCTCATGGAAAATCATAAAGAAATGAAAGAAAAAGAAGGAGGACATCTCAAGTAAGCAGTAAGTCGTCAATATAAGGATACCAAGGACATATACAGCAAGTTTGGTGAGCCAAAAACAATAAGAAGTGCTTAAATTAAGTGAAAATAACTGAGGCAAATTGATCAAGATGGTGTTGTAGAAAAGTTTGGACCCAAGAAACGAAGTGCGTTCGAAAATACGTTTGAAAAAGCAAAAAGTGCAAAAAAGTGCAAAAAGTGTAAGAAAAGTTTAAACAAAATTGAACCGGATTAAAACTAAGTAAACTGAAATCGAACTTTTTGGCTGGAAAAGAACCCACAATGGAATTAAACCATTCGAATACTTGATAATATTGTCAATGAACTGAAAAGTACTTAAATAACGAGAAAACATGTCCAAATGTGGTGATTGTGAGGAAAGATTAGGAAATCAAGGTGACTGTGTGAAATGTGGCAATTGTAACTCAAAATATCATTATAATTGTGCAGGAGTGCAGCAAAAAACGTGGAAGGCAAAGAGTGAAGAAAAGAAAAAAGAATGGAAATGTGCCAAATGTAGAAAACCAAGAACTTTATCAGAAAAAGACACTGCAAAAAAAATGAATGATGAAGATTTGACTAATGACGAGGAGGAGGAAGATAAACTTGAACATGCAAAAATAGCTGCAAATGAAGAAAGTAGGAAACCACAAATAGAAGATAAAACAAGAACAGAAGAATATAATGAAGTTGGACTAGCAACAAGGATGATCAGAATGGAAGACAAACTGGACAAGTTAATAGAAGCAAATGAAAAATTAGAAAGTGTGATTAAATCTCTAGAATTTTTATACAAAGAACACGAAGATTTGAAAGAGGAAAATAAAGAACTCAAAAGGCGAATGGAAGAGATAGAGGGAAAAATCCAATTACTTGAGAATAGAGACTTGAAAAATAAAGAAATGGAAGGAACATTATCAACAATGAAACGTGAGTTAAAGGAAAAGGAGCAATATGACCGCAACAGAAATCTTGAAATAAACCAATTAGACTGGCTGCAGGATGAGAATACCAAAGAAGTGATAAGAAATCTAGCAAAAAATTTCAACGTCGGTGGCTTCCAAGATGATCAAATAGACGCAGCCCACAGAATACCGAACAGGGACAAAAACAAACCAAGCACACTGATTTTACAGTTCAAGAACAGAGACAGTAGAGACAGTTGGCTACAGCAAAGG
>JAHWFP010265502.1:0-46786 GCA_023313725.1 Lithobius niger | reverse complement strand
TACAGTTCAAGAACAGAGACAGTAGAGACAGTTGGCTACAGCAAAGGAAGCGTGTAGTTACAAATGACAATATGTTTAGAAATGGAAACAGAAAACGAATATATCTAAATGAGAATATGACGCCATATAATAAGAATTTGTTTTGGATGACGAAGAACACAGCAAAAGAAAATGATTACAAATACGTGTGGTTCAGAAATGGAAAAATAATGGTAAGGAAAAATGAACAAGCAGAAGAAGTAATAACCATACGTGAAGAAGCTGATTTGTTGAAGCTAAAACCAACACAAGAAATTCAATAATCGAATTTTTGAAAACAGAAATCAAATTGTGAAAGGAATACAAGAGGAGACTGATGGTTGTGAAAGTGTTAAAATACTACATGTCAACATAAGAAGCTTAAGAAAAAATTGGAATTTGATGCAACAAATAATCCAAGATAGTATGGTCAACTGGGATATTATAATACTTACAGAGATTAATATAAAAAAAACTGAAACAGAATTGTATAAGTTAGATGGGTACATACAAAAAAGTATTACAAGAGAAACAACAAAAAGAGGTGGAGGAATTATGATCTTAATTAAGGAAGACTTTGACATAGAGGACACAGACAAAAGTTGTGTAGATAATAACATACTTGAAATTGAATTGAAGAAAAATAATAATGCAGATAGAATTAGAGTAATAGCAGTTTATAAAAAACCAAGTTCAAATAAAAAGGAATTTATAAAAAATATGAAAAACATTATTAAAAACAATAAAGAAAGTGCAACATATCAAATATTAATAGGAGATTTTAATATAGACATTTTAAATGATAGAGAGGATACAGAAGATAAATATGAACAGAACCTAATAGATAAATATGAAGACACACTAGCAAAGTTAGGATTTGAAAAAAAAATTGAATCACCAACTAGAGAAGAAATAATAAGGAAAAATGGTATAAACTACATCCAAAGATCTTGTATTGATCATATTTATATTAAGAATGATACTGGAGAAACTAGAGGAGGTGTTTTAACAGAAAAAATTGCAGATCATTACTGCACAATGTGTTGGATGTGGAACTCTTACAAAAATAATAGTACAGATAAAGATATAATGAAGAATGAAGATGATTTATATATTTACAAACATAAAAATATTATAAAAGAAATGAATGAAATAAATTGGAATATGCTAGATACAAAGGAATGTCCGAATGAAATATATGAAGAAATAGTTAGTAAAATCCATAATATTTACTCAAACAATAAATCAAAGGTAAAACCTAAGCTTCATAAGAGTGCTGAAAAAAAGAGAAAAGAATGGATAACACATGATTTAGTTAAAAGAATAGATAATAAAAATAAATTGTGGAACAAAATAAGGAAATCACAAGACATAGACGAAGAGACGATAAACAGATACAAGAGAGAGAAAAAGGAAATAAACTCAAAAATCAAAGAATGTAAACAAAATTATTATAAGGAGAAATTAAGAAATTTGCAACTTAACAATAAATCAATTTGGGAAGTTATAAATGATGTAACAAGTAAAAAGAAAAAAGAGAACATTGATGAAGGGCTAGCAAAAACATTTAAAGACATGGATTTTGTTAAATTATCAAATGATTTTAATAATAGTTTCTGTAGTCAAGTGCCAAATTTAAAAGAAAGTTTTAAAAATGAACACGAAGAATATATAAAAGGTTCCTACTGTAGAAAGATAAAAAACAAGAGAAAGAAATACTTAAAGGCAGTTAAAAATACAATGTATATTGAAGATGCAAATGAGGTTGAAATAATAAATATAATAAATGAACTAAAAAATACAAAAGCAACAGGACTAGATAAAATACAAACAGAACATATAAAACAATCTAAACATAACACAGCAAAAGCAATATGCAAATTGATAAATACAATGATTGAAAAAGAAATATGGCCAGACATGCTAAAAGTACAAATAATAAGACCGATTTATAAAAAGGGAAATAAAGTAAACTTGAATAACTACAGACCAATAGCTTTACTATCTATAATAGATAAAATATTAGAAAAATTTTTTGCAAATAAAATAAGAAACTTTCTAGAAAAAACAAACATTTTGTCAAAATCACAATACGGATACACAAAAAATAAGAGTACAACGAATTTATTAATAGAAATAAACGAAATTATCACAACAGCATTAAATGATGGAAAATATGTAGGCATAATTTTAGTGGATTTGCAGAAAGCGTTTGATACTTACGATAAAAAAATTCTCTTAAGCAAATGCCAAAAAATGGGACTGAGAGGAAAAATATACAATTTAATCAAGAGTTATTTAGATAATAGGAAAACACAAGTTCTTATATGTGGAAAAAGCAGTAGTCTTAACAACACTAAATTTGGAGTACCTCAAGGATCGGTTTTGGGACCACTGCTATACCTAATATATACAAATGATATTTCAGAAAATATTAAAAAAACACAAGTGTTACTGTTTGCAGATGATACCATAATGATTTCAATAAACAATAATTATGAAAACATGATTGAAAACCTACAATATGACTTTAATAAACTGAATGACTGGTTTATTGTAAATGAATTATTTATTAGCAATGAAAAAACTATACACATGGATATCACAGTCCCTAAAATGAAGAAAAGTGAAGGATTACGAGTTATTAAACACTATGGAAATTGCACAAATTTAGAATTAAATCATGAAAATAAAAAATGTATTAAAGAGTGCATAAATTTGGAAAAAAAGACCAGTGCAAGATATTTGGGAATGGAAATATATTCAAATTGGAATTTCAAAGGGCACATAATTCAAGTCATAACAAAAATAAGACAAATACTACCAAAAATTCATCTATTAAAGAATATATTAGACACTAAAAATAAAAAAATATTATATGAAGCATGGATAGGAAGTATCATACGGTATGGTATTGAATTGTATGGTTTTACATCAGACTATTTAATAGAAAGAATGCAAAGGACACAAAATAAAATGGTCAAAGTGTTGTTTAAAAACCAGGAAGGAATAAAATCAATAGAATTATACAAGACTAATAATATACTTAGAATTACAGAACTAAGAGATTACATAGTAATAGCAAATAATTATGGCTCAAATATGTATAAAAATAGCAGATTTACTGAAATAGATAATATCAGAATGAATAAGCCAATATACACAGTACCAAAATGGAATAATGTATATGGGAAAAGAAATAAAAAGTACTACGTACCAAATATTTTTAATAAATTACCAAGAAATATGATGAATTACCAGAATATTAATGAATTAAAACGGAAATTAAAAGTTAAACTTACAAGAAAATAAACCCATTGCGAAGTGTTGAATTCTGAAATTTGAAGTCTAAAATATTAAAAAAAAAAAATCTTAAAATTCAAACCTTTTAATAAATATGATAAATTACACTTAAATTTTAATTTCAACAAGATGTATATTTGTTCTCACACAAGCTATTTTAATTAATAGCTTCGAGCATTACAGTGTATATTGTACATATATGTATTGTAATGGAATAATAAAATATTATTATTATTATTATTATTATTATGATTTATATTATGATTATAATAGCATAAAAATAACCCCAAAAAATAAAAAAGGACTAAACGACCATGAAAACAAAAAATATAAATATAATAATAAAAAAATCATTCAAGAATTGAAATCAGTAAATTGGAATGTATTAAAAGGAATAACTGACCTTAATGAAATATATAATAAAATAGAGGAGACGATAACACAAATATATAAAAAAAACTGTGCATTAAAAAATAATACACAAAATAAAAAGATGGTAATGAGAAATGAATGGATGAACGAGGTACTTCTAAAAAAAGTCAATGGTAAGAACATTCTTTGGAGTACAATAAAAAATGGTAAATATGACGGAAAACAGAAATTGGATGAGCTGAACAAAAATACAAAAAACTTAAAAAAGAAATAGACAAAGAAATTAAGGAAACCAAACAAACTTACTATGGAAATTATTTTCAAAAACATAAAGGGGACAGTCAGAAAACTTGGATTAAAATAAATGAATTAATTTGAAAAGATGCCAACCTTAAGAATATTGAAACGCAGATTAAAATGAACTTTCAAGACAATTTTTCTGAGACTTGCGAAAATTTCTCTGAACATTTTCAAAACCAGATACCTAAATTAAAACAAAATTTAATAAATAAAAATAATAATAGTACAGGAAAACTAAGGACACATAAACAGGCTAATAATGTAAATAAAACTATGGAGATAATAGAAGCTAATACAAATGATATCATACTAATAATAAATCAAATAAAAATAAAAAAATCTTCTGGATACGATAGCTTCTTGATGGAACATTTTGCTGCAACAAAAGAAAAAACAAGTGAATTCATGGTAATTTTAATAAACAGTATAATTAAAGAAGAAATTTGGCCAATGAACCTAAAAAAACAAATTATTAGACCAGTATATAAAAAGGGTAATACAGCTGACTTAAACAACTATAGGCCAATATCATTACTACCAGTTTTAAATAAGATTATAGAAAAATTCTTTGCAACAAAAATTGAAAACTTTCTAAAAAAAATTTAATATACTAAACAAAAATCAATATGGATATCAAAAAGGAACAGGAACAATAGATGCACTTGAAAACATAAATAATGAAGTAACTCGAGCTTTAAATGATGGTAAATTTGCAGGAGCCTTACTTATTGACTTAACTAAAGCATTTGATACGCTACGAAAAGAAACTTTACTAGAAAAAATGTACAAACATGAACTTAGAGGAAAAATGTATACCATAATAAAAAGTTATCTGACAGGACGACAGTGTAGTGTAAAAATTGGTGAAAAGACAAGCAAATGGGTAGATATTGAATTTAGTGTGCCACAAGGTTCAGCATTAGGCCCATTACTATTCATAATCTATATAAATGATATGACAAACTTAAAGTGGAAATGTAACCTTACATTATATGCGGACGACATATTCCTTTTATCAATACATAACAATAGTAAACAAATGTTAAAAAACTTACAGAAGGACTTCGAAAATTTACAAACTTATCTGCAGCAAAATGACTTGATATTAAACAATGAAAAAACATGTTACCTACCAATACTAACATCACATATGCAAAAATCAGAGGGAGAAATCTCAACTTGTACATATAAATGTAATAAAGACAAAGAAAATTGTAAAGGTGACAAAATAAAAACTGTAGATACTATAAAATATTTAGGACTCGAACTAGATAAAAACTGGAAATTCTTCAACCATACAGACAAATTAAATTTGAAAATAAGAAGAACAATACCAATACTGTATAAATTAAAAGAGGTACTGAACATTAGCAATAAAAAGGCAATCTTTGATGCATTAATTATGTCAAATATAAAATATGGGATCACAATATATGGCTCAACTTCAAGAAATCAAATGATACAATTACAAAAAGTTATAAACAAAGCAATAAAAGTATTATTCCAAACTAAAAAATTAGTAAGTAGTAGAGAAATTTATGCTAATATTGGGAAAATGAACATTGAACAATCATATGTATATGAAATACTGAAAAAAAATTATTTCAGTGAAGAACACAAAACAAAAATTAAGAGATCTGTAAGGAACAATAACAACTGGTTGGTTGAACCAAAATATAGAAATTCTTATGGAAAAAGAGGCAATAACTATCTTATTCCATACAATTACAATAAACTGCCAGTACCATTAAGAGACATCAAAAGATTTAGTGTAATGGAACGAGAGATAAAAAAATGGATAATGACTAAATAATAATAGAAAGTGTGATGATAAATAATACTAACATAATGAGTAAATCACTAACACTTGTATATGTATAATATGTATAATAATATTATAATTTCATAAGATTATATTTGTAACTTATTTATTGCTTGCACACACAAGTCATAATTGACTTCGTGCCTGTACTGTTTTTTCAACAACATCATTAGTACAATAAAGCAGATTATTATTATTATTACATAAAAGATACATAAAAGATACATAAGACAAAAGATACATAAATTTTAATAGCTACCACTAACAAGATAATAAAAATAAAATACCCATTGCAATTAAATAAACCTATAAAATAAACCAGGGTCAAGTGTTGTTAGTAATAGCAAAAAAAAATGTGAATAAGATGCTTTGTATAAACTCACACAAGCTGTATTACAGCTTCGAGGATTGCAATTTGTTTGTAATTTGCTATTGAAATAAAAATAAAAAATAAAAAATTATTATTATTATTATTATTATTGCATTTTACAGCCTAGAGAGCAAACTGCAACAATCTGCTCTCAGCAAAAAATTTTAAATCGAGGCCTGAACCTGAGATTCTTTAGAACCAGGCAATCTTTAGGAAAATCTTTAGGGAAATTTGACCATTTTAGGTAAGTTTAAAGCTGGTTAGCGTGCAAAAGTAGCAGTAGTAAAACGTAGTAAGAGGTAGTCGTGCAAAAGAGGGAGGTTCGGTGGGGGAAGGAAGCAGAACCAAGGATTTGAACAATGAAAGCCCGTCTTGCCTAGACTCGTTGTGAAATGCTGTCTTGCAGTGAGGACAGTGAGGGCTTCACAAGCATTCACATGAGGTAAGTGATGTCACACTACCACTAACCAACGCAGAGGTGGTATCAGTTACGTCACATTGCACCATCTATTATATATCAGTATTTGCACCCTGTATTTCTACCAGCCAGAGTTGGCATCAGTGAGTCGCACTGCTCTTATATTATTTATCCAATCAGAGATTTTCACCCTGTAATTCCTCCAATTAGAGTAGAGCACAGCACTCCTACCATTAATGCCCATCATTAGAAAAACGGAGCAAAATTTTTGCACTTTCAAAGTTTAAGGCTACAAAACTACATCTCAGCCAATTTTTGACAGTCTGTCCTGCTGGAGGTGTTAAAAACTCAACCGACAGTCTTCTTCAGGCATCTTCTTTGAAATTGCATTACTTGTGCTCCGTTTTTCTAATGGCTTTTAATATTCAAAGTTAGTGTTTGAACGGTTTCAAAACTCCCATCACATTTACTTTCCACACCGAACTGTAAGCAAGGCTCACGTGATTTTTTAAAAACTGAAGATGTATATCAGTGTCTGTATACAGTTTCTGTCCAAGCAGCAACCTGATGCATCTTCACATGTAACCGACACCGCAGATGGTTGTGCCTCCAGAGGCAACACCATAGGCAATACCGTGGTATGTCTATATAACAAATCAGCGGTATCACTGCAATACTGTGGATGTTTCTTCATACATAAACGAAACATCATATGGTTGTTCACACACAAGCAGTACAGCAGACTTATCTTCATATATAAGCAGTATAGCAGCAATACCATGGATGCAACTTCAGACATAAGTAGTATCGTCATGGTACCGTGGATGCGTCTTCATACAGTAACAAGTAACAGTACTACCACAGTAACCCAGATGTATCTTCATACATAATTGGTATCGCCATGACACCGCGAATGTGTATTCATAAATAATCAATACCACGAACAGTTGTTCATACACCAGTGGTATCGTAGTGCTGCAGTAGTAGAAGCGTATTTTTTTTCTTGCATGATATCGTTTCTGGTGCCCTTCTCGTACTGAACATAAAAGACATAAAAAATCCAATTGCAGTATATCAAACGTAGTTATGGAGCTGGTTGTATATCGTTACATAAAAGAACAAGATCTTTTAAAAAAAAAAAACGATTTGGAAATGTTCGGAATATTTCTTGCGTGGATGTTAAGGCAGGTGTCATTCGACAAAAGAAAAGGTATGGATAACCACAGAACGTAATCACCAACATGGGTTTCATGAAAATATAGACAGTGAGCCTCATATATACACACAACATTTTTCTAGCCAACTTTCCACCAAATGACCGAGGTTGGTTTGCAAATTATCCCCGATCCTCCATCGATTAGAAAAAAATTATTCAGATGAGAAAGACCGTTTTTTAACAGAAACATTGACGGCAGTGCAGAAATTACCGTCACCTATTCGAGCCTCCAATGTTGTGTACAATAGAAAGGCCTTCCATATCTTGTTGAAAATACAAGTAACACTTTTTTCCCATAAAAACGTGTTGGAACATAAGTAGAAGAAGAAGAGCAAGACAGTGAGGTGTCTTCCGTATCTGAAGCTGATTTACCATGGAAGAAACATGGAATACCCGAAAACCTATGCAAAAATTTATCGATATTAATTTCAATGAGAAGTGCGCATCCCTAACTTAGGAAGTCTGTCTTACAACAACAATATTGTCGGAAAGATATTATCCATCCGGTCTTTATCCGAATGTGTGCACGCTTTTCTACATTCATGCATTTCGTGGAACAGAAACAAAGATGCACTAACACTGCATTAGTAATTCGACGTGTCGTATGGTAGAATAAAAATATGTGCAATTGACGTATGCAGTTGGAACGGCAGACATACCTACAGGACACTACTAAAATATCTGAATGCGTGGTGTACTGACCAATATCTACTATATTGCACATTATATTAAAAAAAAATTGTCTCGTAACTTTTGCTACTACAATACGACAAATGAGCTAGAATCTTGTGTGCGCCGATGCAATCACTGACCAGATAAGTTTTCATCGGACGCTAATATTGGTTTTGTTACGAAAAACAAACAAACTGAAAACTTCGTTGTTTTACAGTTTCCCGTCCCCTTTGTTCGTGTTCATCAGGCTTTTACATTTTTCAAATCTTCGAACACAATATTTTCAGTAAATTCAGCTGTTAATTTGGAGGTGGGGGGGGAGGGCAGGGAGTAGGAGAAATCGTATTGCGCTGAGGGTACGTGAGGTTGACTACTTTAAATTTATTTACACTTTATAGGTGTATTAACTAAAGTTACAATAATCACACGAAAATTGTGACAAAGTCCACATTGAATGGAACACTGCAATTTCATGTGGCCAGTTTTTGTTAACTTTACTGCTTAATTTTTTTTATGTATAAAGATTATTTATAACAATCATTGGAATGTTTGGTACTATATACTAGAAATGTGCGTATGTAGTAAGTGGAAGAGATCCAAATTAACCTGCCTTCACTTACCATACAGCAGCGTAGTGGAAAAATCTGAACTACCCATTCAAAATTAATTATTTCGCTATTGTTTTGATATTACGCCTATATGCGAAAAACTAATGATTTAAACTAATTACAGACTAACTAAATTCATTCAGCCTTATTTCCAGGAATACATACACCAAATTTTATTCGAATTGGTTCATGCTTTTGGCAGTAACTGCGGTAGTGCTCAACAGACAGACAGGGAGATAGAGTAGGACTAACGTTGTCAAAGGTCACGAGGGAAGTTTTACCCAAGGGTCCAGAGCCCGATGTTGTGAAGTATGTCACTTAAGATTGGCGAAACAAAAAAAAAACTGAGTCGTGATGCGTCGAACCATTGATGGGCCCACCCCCTTACCCCTCGCAAATTTGCATCACCGCTCAAGGAAGAAGGGTTTATTATTATTATTTGTAATTTTAAATCTGTTGGTAAAACCAAGAATTTATGGGGGGGGGGGGTAAAACTAATATCGAACCCATAAAACTTACGAGAGCCTTCCTGTGACGGATTTTTTTGTTTTAAATCTGAGAATCAGAGGCCAGGAGGAATATCCTGCCCTTCCCTCCCTGCCAGTCCGCCACTGTAAAAACAGGACATCATTCGCTTTGCTCACTCTTTCAATAAGAAACAACACCACAAATAAGCGTAATTAAATACTGTAATATAGCGCACCCGAAAAGCTGCGAAGCTAGTGCAATAATTAACAGCAAAGTCTATGCGTGCCTCGCATTCAATGTACTGTCCAGACTACAGCATAAATATTTGGTGTACCATCCAGATTACCACTAAAAGGTAAGTGACGACTCACGTTGTATTGTTCTTTGCGATAAGAGAGGAGCCACCAGGCTGCATGAATACTGAGGCCTCAGTGCTCACAGTGCGTGTTCTCAGTGTGATTTCATGTCCGGTGCCCAGTGTTTCCAGTGTCTTTTGTGCTGCATGGGACAGTGATGGATGTAGGACTCTGGGAATTTACAATTGGTACTGTACGAATGTTGCGAGTATCAGTGGACAGGTGGTCTATGTTGTAAGCCATATGTAGTTTGTGGCTTGTATTTTTAGCACCGGGCGCATGACTTTGGGTCACGGCTCGGAAATAAACCAAATTGAAATTGAGAGGAGCCACTCGATGTCCACGTATAGTCTCTAACCGACCGCAATATTGAAGAGCTGACTTGCTGAAATGCGCAGTTACATACCGTCACCATTGCAATTTTTTGTGTTAGCGCACACCTTTACGCTGACAACAGGCTGACGTCATCCATAGATCGTGTACTATCGGAAGACAATTCTTCACTGAAAGACCTTGTCGGAGGTTAGCCTAGGGAAAATCGCAAATCTTTATTCTGTAGAGCATAATACCTTTCGTCCTTCCACACTGCACTCACCCATACTTATACTTTAAGTTCCTCGGATCATAATTGAACAATTGTGTCTGGTTTTTGAGATGTGGCTTACGTGAACTGCCTTCACCCGTATTTGGGTACAACCACATTAATTCAACGTGTGAAAGGTATTAGGTCTTTAAAAAAGTTCAAGCCAGCTCTACTGCAACTCGCAATAAGTGAAGTAAGTTTGCATAAAAAAGTGTAGAATTTTGAAACGTCAACTGTCAAGGCAAGATGATACACCCACTCGACAGACTTACACCAACTTTAAAACTAGGAATAGTATTAGAATATACAAATGGACAAGTTTCTGCACGGTATTCACAAGGGCAATAGTGCTTAAAGTGGCACTATCACTGATTGAAAGTAGGCAGAATCTGGCAACATCTAGCGTATCTAGTACAATCTAGCACTTGCTTGCATCAAGCAAAGCAATACACAATGTCATTTCTTTTGACGAAACAAAAAAGCCACTAGCCTTCTTAACTATTGAGTGAAAATTTGGTACGTCCTCGTGCACCTGGGAGCATTCTGTACAAGTTAACAATATTACTGCCACTAGATGGCTCAGGGCATATTAATCAAAGATGCAAGAGAATGAGCGACAATCAATATTTACATTGCCAATATGAATACTCAAACACCGGCCATGTAGGTACAAACACAGCTAAGATTGAATCAGAGAACAAGTTGGACCATACACGATGTTTTGCTAATTTTTGCTGAAGCACGATTTTTGTAATTTCAACTAAATTCTCAATCCCAGAGAATTTGCCAGAGTATTTGCCACTCCAGTGAATTTATTAAACCAGTTCAAACGGTAAAGCTAACGTGGATGCAAGTACTTAGGAAGGATGTGGCAATTGCGCTAGAAGAATTTAAACAGCCACTAAGTTAGCAATCTTCTGACAGTAGCCTAACCTCCTCCATGTAAGGAACACCTGGCTGCGACTATTCTTCAACAACAAAATAGTCACAATTAGGGACACTTCTTAATATTTTCTTGTTCATTCCTGTGTGAATAACGTTGATATGTGCGTAATTACTGTGATATACTGCTAGTTACCTAATCACCTAATAGCCTAATCACTAGTGACAATAGCTAGCTATGAATTCACGAACATAAATTCCTACATGCAATGCAGAAACCTGAAAGCTTGCATTAACACTGGCGATAGCCAGTGTTAGTAATGGTCGACCTAGGATCTCTGTGTTAAACTTTCAACTTTGAGAGCTTATAAATGAGTCAAAATTAAAAAATTTTAAACCAAATTTGGAATCTAGCCTTGACTAGTCAAAGCCTGTCTACAGTCCAAAAATTGTGAAATTCAGTCCAGCCAAACCCGAGATACAGAGAGGGGCCAAATAGACAACTTCTTGTTCTTGGTCTTGTTCTTGGTCTTGGGTCTTGTCCTTGGTCTTGGTCTTGTTCTTGGTCTTGTTCTTGGTCTTGTTCTGGGGATGTACCTTGCGTCTGTCCTCTCTACAGGTCAAACTATTTGTCCTGTAAAGCTGGTTCTTAGCTCATTTTACAGGTGTTGGTCCGTAGATGTGCCCTTTCCATAATGCTTTTTCTAATTGGTCAAGTGGTTCAGGGGCTACGGAGTTCCAAACGACCAGATTGATTGTTTACATTGTTTTAAACATTGTTATTATGTAACAATGCCATTAAGCAAACGCCAGCTGCAAGACATAGACTGAAGATTAAAGGATTTGTTTCTATTGTTGACACTAGCCACAGCCACGTTAGTAAGGGCCATAGCTATTTACCGAGCTTAAAGGCGGCGCAACAAAACAAACAACAAATTAATTATAAAGGTGCCACACATACCCCACCCCTCATCCACCACCACGCCTATTTAATACAATTCTCAAAGTAACACGGATTAATAAACAAAAACGTATCGTTAAAAGTTAAAAGTAAGGGTCTAAAAGTCAAAGCCTGTAAGGAACACGGACAAGCTTTGACTGTAAGGGTCTAGGTGTCAGATTGGGCCAGTAAGACGCTGCTAAGCATTAGACCCTTACTACCCGGTGATCATGTTAATGGCTTAGTAAGGAAAATTGGAAATTACCCAACAGCGAAAACCATGCACTAGAAATAACGTAGTTCAGTAAGCCACCTTTATGCCCTTACGTTAAATCGGAGTGGCATGACCCGGATTCGAACCAGCTACTCAGTTCGCCCCAAGATCACTTGCATAGCGCCTTAATCTCTCCGTTGCACTCCGATGAAACGTAAGTGCACGAAGGTGGCTTACTGAACTACGTTATTTCTAGTGTATGATTTTCGTTGTTGGCTCATTTCCAATTTTCCTTAATATTATTTCCAGCGATGTATGTCTATTTATTAATGACTTAGTAACTTAGACAGAATGGGTGTACACGCTTACGCTTGTAGCAGGTTGTCTTGCTTGGAATCGCTGCCATGTTACCAAACAGAAAAAAAAATGTTAACTTAAAGCAAAGTAGGAAACCCACACCCCCACTATCATTGGATCATCACATGGGTCTTTATAGGACGATCTCAGACAGCTATTCCTCAAAAACCGGGTAGTAAGGGTCTAATGCTTAGCAGCGTCTTACTGCCAAATCTGACACCTAGACCCTTACAGTCAAAGCTTGTCCGTGTTCCTTACAGGTTTTGACGTTTAGACCCTTACTTTTAACTTTTAACGATACGTTTTTGTTTATTATATAGCTATACTTTAACAATGGCACTACGGAAGTGAGGAACCAGCTTTTGCTAGTTTGGGGAAAGCGTAAACTGAATTTACCAGTCAGTCTCACTACTATTTTAAGGGGAGAGTTACAACATTTTTCTTCAGTAATACAACAATAAACAACAGTTTATATTAGTAAGTGTAAGTCTGTCGCAATAGCAACGGGTCTGGCAAGAACCGGGAGGTCACTAACAGCCAGACACAATTTTATGTCATCTTCAGTAAAATCAATGCCTTTAAAGGATAGAAATATGTTAAATTGAATTTCAACTATAGAGATAAAATGAAATAAAAAGCAATGGCTGGGAATGTGGAAGAGAGGGAGAAGAGGGGTGGGAGAGACACGAATGCCTTACTACCAAGGTTAAACCTACCAGGGACACATTGGTCCCCGATGGCATCGCCAAATGTGTAGGTTTTTCAGGGGAAGGACAGCCGAGGTGCAAAACAAGGGAGTGTTAAAATAGTGATGCATAATGGGATTTGTCGAACCGAATTGTTAAAATAAAAATATAAAAATTAAAACTAAAACAATTAGTTCACCACATACTCAATAAATGGTTCGAACGGGCCACGGGATGCCAATACCGTACTAGTGCTCGAAGGCAGGGATCACAATGGTCTTTTAATAAATTTACTGAGGTCTTCAGTGAGCATTTCTCTCCTGAATTCTACCTCAGAGTTCATGCCCAACGTATTTGGGCAAAATATATTCCAAACGGGAATGATGCGGACTGAGAAAAAATTTTCCGGCAGTCAAGTTTCGCACCTTTCGTAGCAATCTTCCAAGGGTTCCCACGAGTGTAATGTAGACTAGGAGCTGAATCACAGAATGGAAGGTCAACCGTTATCAAGTTTCACAGAATTTTGTATGTCATAATAAGGTCAAATCTTAGGCACCTCAATTCAAGAAGCTCAAGGCCCGTTCTTGCAAGGCGCTCGGTGTAGTCCACCTCCCAAAGCCCTGGAAGAAACTTCGTAAACCGTCTTGCACTGACTCGATCAAGTCAATGTCCTTGGCGAGGTATGGGGGCCAAACAGGTGTTGCATACTCCAAGATTGGGCGGACGAACACCTTGAATGCCCACACCTTAGTTTGTAGATGACCCGAAGTACAGTACACTGTGCCATATCCTGATCAAACGTGGGTTTCCCAGGTGGCGTGTGAGTACTCTGTGGCAGTGGCTTCGATCACAGCAGATGCTTGTGAGATGGGGCTCTTCCCTGTCACGACGGTTCGGAGTTTCGAATGGTGTTCGTCAGGGAGGAGTATTATTGCCATTATTGCTTAGCATCCATATTGACGAACTATACTCACAAAACTCCAGGACGTCGATGCTGGTATTCACTTGGAGGACTTAAGATCAACCACCTGTGTTACGCAGATGACCTGGCTTTTTTCTGCCCCTCAGCTAAAGGCTTGCAACTTTTGCTAGACTGGTGTGTCAACGTAGGAACGTCCCTTGATCTCAAATTAACGCTACTAAATCTGTCAGCTTTTTCTTCCCTGCACGTAGTGGCATTCTTAGAAATCTGGAGCCCCCTACTGTTGCTCTAAATGGTAATCCTTTATTATATGTTCAGCAAGTGAAATACCTAGGCACGGTGATCTCGCCAGAACTAAGAGATGACGGTGATATTCTAAATCAGCGTAGAAATGCCTGTATTAGGGCAAACACCATCCGTAGGTGGTTTTGTGGTTACAGCCAGAGAGTTGTGGCCACTGCATATACTACGTATATGTCTCAAATCTATGGCATGCATCTGTGGACAAATGGTTCTACCCAGTGCTTGAACAGCCTCAGAGTGTGTTACAACAGCCTACAATTCTTGTTTGGTTTGCCCACCTGGAGCAGTGCCAGTATGTTGTTTGCTACGTTGGGTGTCCCTAGTTTTGGGGAAGTCCGCAGACAGAGGGTTTATGCGTTCCTGAGCAGACTGTACTCCCCGCTAATTCTATCGTGAGGGTAGTTGTAGACTCAAGTCTCCCTACTGTTAGGGAAACCCTGTCCTCTATGTGAGGATTACTTCAGTGGAAGCCATGAAAGTGGTTCCAGTGTTGTTTTGTCAGTGTCGTTGTTATATGGTTGGTGTTTTATAATATTTGTTTTTAATTTGTAATTTTTAAAATATGGACCCTTGCTGGTCTGAAATTAAGTTAAAGTTAAAGTTAAAAAAAGTTTATTATGGTAAGTCGTCGAACAGCCGCAGAGGAAATTTTTGTACAGTGAAGTGATGACTTCAGGTCATGGGGAAACCAGATGCCCTGGTCTCGAATCTCGTTGGCGAAAGGAAAAGTGTTATTGTTAAGTACATAGGTTGGTTCTGGACTCCTAGGTCCAATACTTAAAGATTGACATTTCGAGGAGGAAAGTGGCAACTGCCACACCGTAGACCAACTATGTAGTACATTCCCAATCTCGACCAAAAGGGCGGGCGAAGGACCCGCAGATACAAGATCAGCACCAATCTTTATGTCGTCCGTAAATTTTGCACCATATGGTGAAGAAGTATTCAGGTCAATATCATTTAAAAAGATTAGAAACAATAATGGTCCTAGAACCTAACCTTGCGGGATGCCACTCACCATGTCAACTTTGTCTGAAAGAGTAAATTCAATTTTAACTTGTTGTGTTCAGTTTCCCAGACTGCAAACAACCAATTTAAAAGCAATTCACCAAAACCACATTTAATTTTGCAAGAAGTTTTCGGTGGACAACCAATTCGAATGCTTTTTTGAAATCAAAATAGATTACTTCGCTGTGGGCACCAATGTCTAATGCATCGGTCCACTGGTCTAGCATACTCAAAAGGTTGTGTGTGGCTGAGCGGAATGGGCGAAACCCAAATTGATCAGGTTTAATAATGAATGTCACCATTAGGTAAGGTAATATAATATCTCTGATGATAGCCTCCATGACTTTACACATCCCACACGTCAATGATATAGGCCTGTAGTTTTCAGGATTCGATGCCGAATCTTTCTTGAAGACTGGCATAACAATGGCGTTTTTCCATTGATCTGAAAGTTCTCCTTTTTCAAAAGCCATAGTAAAAAGTTGAGATAATGGGTAGCAAATTTCAGCTGATGTCTGCTTAAGAAAAAATGCTGAAATGCCATCTGGGCCAAATGAAATACTAGATTTAAGCTTTGTCAATGCAGAGAGAACAGCAGATCGTCTAAACTTTACAGTGTGACACTTACTTTGCCCACACGGATTTTGGGGCCACGGGAGATTTTGGTTACCATCATCTATAATACCATTTTCTGTGAAAATCTTGCTTAAAAGTTCAACCTTGTCTTGGTTTTCTACAAGGAACCCACTGGGGCTTTTGAAAGGCAGTATGTGTCTCATTGACAATGTTTTTTTTGTAAAGTTTAAAAAAGGATGAATTGTTTCCATTCCAGATTACATTTCCTTCCTTTATTCTGTGCCACGCCTCAACCGCATTTGCATATTTTTTTTTTTTTGAGAAGCGTTACAGGCTGCGACTGTGTGCGCTAGTCATGCCCCCAGTTGTCCTGCAGTATTTTATGTTGTTATTCAGAACCTCCAAAACACACTTCCATGCACCACCAATGGATGAATGGATTAAGAAAATTAGATTATTCCAATCAATCAGTTGAAGTGACGTCCTCAGTGATCACTTCTACCAAAGTGAGGCCCCACGACAAGTTCAAATAGTAGTCGATAATCATCAGTAAAGATGAGATCTAGTATATTTTGCCCACATGTAGGCTTATCCACATACTGAGTAAGACATAAGTTCTAAGAATAATCTATGTTGTGGGTCCCTAGCACTATTGCTTACCCAGTTTACAGTTGGCTGATTAAAGTCTCCTAGGATTACACTTGAATGATTGGTTTAGAGATTTCGGTAAAAAAAATGGCAGACATTTATAGCAGATCTGGGAGATAGCAAAGAGTAAATGTAATGTTAAAAAGGGGCATAGATATGGCCAACCCTTCAACTAGTGTCCCGACTTCCACCAAGGCCACAGGTATTTCCACACTATGTATAATTAACACCCCGCCTCCTCGACTGCCACATCTCAGAACTGCGTACTTTTTTGGATCTACCACCATCGCATCGGTGAACCCCTGATGGAGCAAAGACTCTACAATAAAAATTACTTTAAGACAGTCACTATCAGGCATTGCATTAAAACATACTAAGTTTCGGACAACACTACACGCGTTAAAAAAAGCACAAGATAAAAAAAAAACGGTTAGTAACACTACAGCATCTTACTGGACGTGACTCCATACTGGGGGGATCCCCATTTACATATACGAGTTTTTGATGAGTCATTAAATGACGCCAACTTGAGTTGGAACACAGTTCTACTCCGTGTAATGAGATGTATCCCATCACTGGCAAGGAGTGTATGATCATTTAAGATTTCACAATCCAATGACAAAAAAGGAGAGATTTTGGGCCACGCACATCTTCCTAATAGGGCTGTTCGTATGCATTATTAGTACATCATTCTTCCTGTTTATGCGTCCTAGTCTGGGGTACAGTCCGACTAAGGTAATACGGGTGTTTGGGCATGCATACCTGAGTGACGTCGAAAAGTCAGAAAGACACAGTTCGATTCGGTTTGGTGGTATTTTACCTATATTATTTGTACCTGCACAGATGATAAATGGTCCACACCTGTTACTTATCTTGATAAGTTCAGGCAATTTTTCTGCTAAAGCCTCGACTGTTAGGCCTGGATAAGTTAGTGTGACGGATTCTGTGTGATTGCTGCCCCGTAGTTTTCTCACATTTGAGTCACATAAAATTGTCTACCTTGTGGCCCAGGTAGCTTCATGCGACTTATCTCTAAATAAATGTTACTCCAACACTATTGTATCCTGCAATATGAGGGAATATCTGCCAACTTAGTAGATTTTCATTTCGTGTGTGATTTATATGGTTACAGAGTAAGGAAACATTAGGAGTAGGGCCATAGAGCACATCCAGGAGTTTGCTGTTTGTTCTATTAACTTGAAGCTGAGTTTCCGAGGGTTGGCTGTCACTTTTCTTCCTTTGATCGTCTCCTGATTTACGCAGTAGGATTTTGTTATCTTTCACAAAGCCATTTTCACTGGATGGGAGAAGATTAGCTGTCTTCTTTCGTTTGCGGTGGGCTCCTCCTCTATCAAAGGTGATATTTCTTTCTAATACTGAATTAACTAAGATTTCACTTCCGGCATTTATCCCACAACGTTTATCAGTTTGATCGTTATCCAAGTGCGCCACCAAAATCGACAGTTAGTCTCTTCCAGTAATATTTAACACTGAAATTCGTTGTTTCACCCGAACCTGTAGCACTCAACTTAATTTTCTCTTGGGCTAAACCACCTACAGTGGGGGTAGATACTTCATTTATTGGCTGTGGGTATTCTGTGGTCATCTTCAATTTGTTACTTATCTTTTCTACTAAATCATCTGTGTATTCATCAAGAATATGTTTTTGTTTTTCGAAAAAGTTCTTCATCCAGTTCTCAAAACTTAGTTTAAAAACTGAAAATTTTAAATCGAGGGGTGACATGATAGCCTGTGCCACAGTGTCAACCTTCACACTAAGAGCAGCAAATCAGCGTCTTTTTCCAAACTGAAGGTCGCAAGTTTGTCCAACACCTTAGCAGAAAGATCGTGAAGTGATGTGTTCATCGTCCCTTCACAGGGATTGCCAGAAATCGAAGGATTACTCTGATTTCTCCCACCATGTGGATGGGGGTTTGACAGGAGTTACGCTAGTGTGTCGCGCCCAGTTAGGCAACAAACATTATAATAACAATAATAACATATTTCGCATCTAATGTGCACAGGACAGGGAAGGACACCAAGGTGTCACTAACACCCAGCCTGAATTAATAAAAAGGTGAAAAGGCCTGGTGGCTAACGGCATATGACAAGTTAAAAAAAGGGTTAAAAAAAAAAAGCCGAATCTACCAGAGTATGGTATTGTCAGAATGACCGTCTTAAAAATTTGTGAAGTTCACATTGTTTAAGTTTAGCTTTAAAAACAGAGGGTGAGGATGCCTCAACAACATCACCAGGTAGAGAGTTCCAAACAGCTACCACGCGATTAGCAAAGAAAAACTTTCTACAATCACGCCTTGCCCGAACAACAAGGAATTACATCAATTCAATTGTCGAGGTTGTAAACCATTGTAGCGCGACGCCATAGCGTCAGTGTCTTATATCCTGAAGAATAGTTGGGCACATTTCAGGTATTTGGGGAAAAATAATAATGCGGTACAAAAGCTTAAATTGTGTTGAAATCGAGAGCAATAACCTACCTGACAAAAATTAACTAGTGTAGGAATGACAGCTAAGCTGCTTTCAATGCAAAATCTGACCCTCAATAACGTTGAAAATGTGTTACTAGCTAGCTAGTCCGCTCATCCCCATGTTAAATCCCATAGGGTGATTATTCATCGATACCGAGATAACGAGAAGGCTTCCAGCTATGAAATTGGACGAAGTACAATACGAACTGCATACCTTTTGTGATTTGGAGCCTGGGGGCGTAACGGATATGGAGTGGGAGGGCGCGCAAGTACGAAAATATTGTTATAACCATTGTTAGTATTGTCGGCATCGTCTCTCATTGGACGGCCAAAAGTTCGGACAGTCAGAACGTGTATACTGAAGTGCGTGCCTAGACACACACCAGTGTGTCACGATAAATCTAAACAACGTTGCGAAGAAATTGTATTCACGTCCAATTCACGAAAAATAAACAAACTATAAAAACAAAGCAAAATAAACAAAGCCAAAAACTGGTTAATAGGCCACCAAGTTAAAGGTGGTTTGGCCCTTCAAAGGAGTGATATCAACACACCAAAACATTCGCCAACTTAATCGCACTGAGTAATACTTTGGACGTTAAATGAAATTTGAACATTGCTACCGAAAGTAGAAATGTTCTAGTTTTAATTTAACCTTCGAACTACTAAGCGGTGCGATTAACTTAGCAAATGTTTTGGTGTGTTGATATCACTCATTTGAAGGGCCGAATCATTCGCAACTTGGCGGTCCCTTTTACCAGTTTTGGTTTTTGATGTGATACACTATATCTCTACGGTTTTCACATGTTGCCCTTGGAAAATCTTGCTGATATAGCTCTTTAGAGGTACAGTTTGTGATAGAAGTGTTGGATCTCTCCATAACTCAGTGGGTCATTCATAAGTTTGGAAAATAAATGTTCCAAAACACTGTTAGGTCAATGGCTTTTCTATTCGGGACGTTGTAGAAAAATCCAAAAAATGGTGAAAAAGTTGCCCAAAATTTAAAATTTTGATGGGGATTGATTCATTTAGTCTTAAAGCATCCACAAAAATGTGGAATTGGGATAAAAAAAATTTTGACCTAACCCATCAGTAGGAACCAGTAAATCTGGATAACCCCACAGAATTTGTATTACCCAATGCAAATTCGTATTACCCAATACAATTTCATGACCAAAACAACAAAGATGGCAGCCAACAGCAGGGAAAATTTCCACAGAAACAGACGAAATTAAAATATCCATAACTATGTAACTAGGTCAGTACAGACCTCAAAACACTTCCCACTTGACCACTGAACACTCACGGAACAGACCTGAACTCTCATTAGGCCCACATTGTTCTATAAACAACAAAAATTAGTCCATAACCGGGAGCCCAAAATAGGAGGTGCTGCACTTGAGAAGTGATGTCTGAATTGATCTCAGTTTACAGTTTTATTTAAGTGCTATAAGGCCCATAGCCCTGCGCTCTATCTATACTAAATTCAACGTAAACCGAATCAAAACCATGCATACAGCCACAAACTATTGCATGATTCACAGATGATTGATTGGATGATGCAATGAGAGAACAAACGAGTGATGCCAGGACGACCTAAACTGACATCCCGAACGCACTGCAAAAGGCAACAATAGCTCGCGGTTGCGAGAGCCACACAGTGGAGTGTGGCGGAGTCCCTAGAGCCATTCGCAGAACAACATACAACAATAAACAACGAATCCGTAAGTAAACAGCCCGAAACCAACAGCACCAACGAAGAATTGTAGCTTGTCCCACTGCTAAATAATACGCAATAGGTATTCTCGACAAAGTCTAAGACACTGAAACCTACTAAAGCCAAAAGGAAAAAGAACCGTAAAACAGATTTTTTTTTGGCTTTTCACCTCGTAACTGATAAGGAAAAAATAAATCTTATCAATTTAGACCAAAAGATACGATGCCTCCCCAAAACATAACTTGTTAAGGATTCCCGTCAAGCCCTTTGGAAGTTTGAAGACGTGATATCAAACGCTAAGCTCTTTCGCTAAGTTAATTCTTGATACCACCGATTAATAGTTCAAATGTTAAATGACATGGAGATACAAATACAAAATTGAACGGTTATTCAACTTCAAATTGAACTAATTTTCTAAGTTATCAATTAACTTTCGAACTTAATAGTAATCTCAGTAGGATTAATCTCAAGTAATCTCAGTGGGATTAATTTAGTGAAGGAGCATTGCATTTGATATCACAGCTTCAAACAACCGAGTCGTTAATAAATTTTGTTTTCGAGAAATATTTCTTTACAATCAGTATTGTCCGATCCTTCCATTATTATTATTTTTTCTTCTGCAGATTATACTTTTTACATACAAGACTGTCTTTCAAGTATTGATGACTACCGGAAGGACTTGCCGCTCAACAGAGGACGTGGTTGCCGTCCAGCTAAAAGAATCTCCGCCACGCACAAAAGCCATTGTGCCGATCACATGGCTCATAATGACAGGTACGGTAACATATATAATGTTGAAATCAGGATTACGGTACGAAAAAATGCAAACACAATATTTAATGGTGATATTAATAATTGTATTAATAATAATAACTTTATTCACAATGTTAAGAATACAAACGCAGTAACACGAAAGATAACACAAACGTCAATTGTGTCATTTAAAGTCAAAAACAACCCGACATGAAAAGCAATCACAAAGCAAAACCAAGTTACCGACAAAATCGATAAATATTTTAGACTAAAAAAGGGACAAACAAATTTTTAATGTAAGATTCTTCAATCACAGAATAGAAATGTTCCTCTTACAGTATATCTTCTACGTTAGTTGTTCACTTTTTAGAGAATTGAAGGAATTAATCTTAAGAAGATCTCCAGTTAATGTATTAAAAATATCTGGAACATAACATGGCGATACCGTTGACCATGTTCATTATTCCTTTTAGGAATGTGATACCTTACAGAACGTGAATACAGATAAGTTTTTTTTGTTAGTCACTAGCAGGCATGACTGTCTGTTAACTATAAGCAACTGAAAGCATATTTTGGCATGTTGAGGATAAATCCCAATGCGACAGAAATGTTTCAAATTGTAGAAAATGTAAGGGGAAGGGTCAGAGATTAAGAAAAAATAAAATTTAAGGGATGAGTGTCCACCAATCATAGAGAAAAAGATGCGTCAATACCGTTGTTGACAATAAAAATAACGTTATTGACGCATCTTTTTCTCTATGATTGGTGGACACTCATCCTTTAAATTTTAGATTTTGCTAGCTAGCTGACTAGCTAATAAGATTTTTCCCATGTTAAATCCCATAAACTTTTTGCTCATGGCTAGCGCAAAATTGCGAATTTAAACTACCTGAATTAAAATACCTGAATTTAAAATACCTGAATTTAAAATACCTGAAAATACCTGAATTTTTGCATACGGATGCATGGTGATCTGAGGATGGTCCTTTTGTTGGTGTAGGGGTTGTAGGGGTCAGGACAAATGCGTGGGAGGGTTTTGAAATTTGACACCGGCGAATTTAAATTTCGCTTCTTCCAAGTTGAAACCAAAGATTTTAAGCAACAATAGCTTGAACAATCAAGACTGGTCCTTAGATTTATTGTAAATGTCTGGACGAACTAAAAACTGAACTGTAACGAAGGACAAAATAAAGAAACATTAACGTTGCCGTGGATTGCGTAAGAATAAAGGGATGCACGTTAGATGATGGTTACGCAACAATACGCGCATACACGAGCTAATACCCCCAAAAAAATGCTTCGCGTTCTGCTGTTTTAGTAACAGCGACTTTCGGGGGTTTCTGCATGACTAAATGTGAACAAAATCTTGAAAAATTAAGGGGAAGTTGCAGGGATTGAGTGAGCGAAGCGAACGAAATCAGCGATTGTTAATCAGTGTGTGCAAAAATGAGATTGAAGCATCCTAAACAGAGGGTGTAACCTTATGTACGTTCACAGTCCTATGAAAGTTGTGATATCCACCCAAAATTAAAACTGGTAGAAAAACCCGCCAAGTTTCCAAAAACGGTCGGCCTTTGAAGGTAGCCAAGTTAATCGCACCGAATAATACTTTGGACGTTAAATGAAAACTTGAAGATTGCTACCGCTAGTAGCAATCTTCTAGTTTTCATTTAACTTTCGAACTATTAGTATGTGCGATTAACTTGGCTAATAGGATTATCTTTGGCGGCCTTTCCCTGGTGGAATGATATCACTACATTCAAAGGCCGACCGTTTTTGGAAACTTGGCGGGTTCTTCTACCAGTTTTGGTTTTGGGTGGATTAAGGTCTTTATGAAGGAATCTTAGTTCAAAAAATGTGTTCTTTATTACAATAAAATCAAGCGTTGGGGAAATTTAAAAATCTTCAGAACTTTGTAATGCTCCTTCGTTTCAAGTGTTCGTAGTTGTGGAATAAAACCTTAATAATTTTGCAGTCTATCAGTTAGGAAATGTGACGGTGGCGTGTACACCATAGAGTCAGGCTGGCAGGTGCCAGGGGCCCACCTGCATTGGGGGCCCCGGTCCACCCATCAAATGCAAGCAAACTTAAAAGTGAAGTTTTAAAACTATTGCTGATTATAATGGGTGCAGAGTTGAGCATTTTGCATAATTTTAATGTGGCTTTTCCAAAAATTTCTCAACCTATAGATTCCCCCCTTTTGGGCCTCACTGTAATTAATGTTCCCCTGTGCAAGGGCCCACGTGTAGTACTGTGCCAGGGGACCACCCTAGTCTGCACACGGCACTGAAATGTGAGGCTAATCCAAAAATATCAATCGTAGAATTTGTTCAATCCATGCACTGTGAACATGTTTTTGTTGTGGGTGCTCAACACATTTCACAGAAAGTGGAGCTTGGGCAAAATTAAGTTAAGTCTTAACTTAAGCATTAGCGCTTCTGTATGGTTTTTAAGAGTCCAGTGATTAAATAAAGGTATTTTGCATTTTCACTCTTATTTACAACAAAACAATTCGAAGAACAATTTCCAGAACAAAGTTCAGTATGCATGTAAACAGATTTCTGAGCCATTTGTGTCATGTGTAGGGTTTTAATTGTTCAGCTTATTATTTTGGTTTCACCAATAAAAACGTCATTTTCATTTGAAATCCGATTGCAAATTCGTCATGTGAGAATTATTTTTGAAGAAAATGAGATATTAGCTTAAATATGACACTTAGTCCTATTTTAAGCTATCTCCAGTGTTAGTTTTATAAATTCGCTACCAGAGGGGGCTGTACACAAAAACACTTTGGTCTATCTCCCAGCCAGCAAGTAAACTCTTGGAATTATAGTGTTCTTACGCCTCATCAGCCAATTAGAGAACGTTCCTGGTTGGAGATAGATTAAAATAATTCTGAACCTGTCACAACAGTACGAGTTTTATTGCAGTGCAACTACCCTCGAGTGTTTTTTTGGCACTTTATTTTGAATAAATGAATATTTGATTTATATTTAATTTTTTAATGACTATACAGCCCTGTAGCTGTGATAAAATGCATAAAAATAAAAAACAAAATTTAAATTTTAAATAATAAAGGCTGACATAATATTTTTGTTTGTTTGTTTATTATAATCAATAATTTGTCTGTTCTGTAAATATTATTACGGTTGCACAGTACGGTATAATCGTAATTCTGTTTTTATTTTTGTAGATGATTCGCAGAACCAGGTGTGGCATAAATAGAAAACTTTACCCAGAGTGTCCACAATACTTATGAAAAACTGCCATTTTTGTGATTTCGTTACTAAATTTATTGGTCTTTTTGTAGCTTACTTTTGGTTTTTGTTAAATAACTTTAAAAACAGACTCAATCTATTGACTAGGAATTAGGACAGCCCAAAAGCTCTAAAAAATGGTTAAAATGGTGCATTTGAACGTCAAAATTGGTCAATTTTCGACAAAACTGCAGAAAAAGCTAGGTTTTATCAATACTGCTGGCCACTACCAATCCCTCCAATAACATGGTATCGGTAAGGATCGGCATTGGGTAGCAGTATTAGCCAATATTGGTATTAGCTATAAAGAAATGATTAAAACGGTGTATTTAAACGTAAAAATTGAACAATTTTGAAAAAAAACTATAAAAAAATAATAGGCTTTATCGATTCTCCCAGCCGATATCTCTCCTTCCTGTACCATGGTGTCGGTAAGGATCGGTATTGGCTACCAGTATTGATGTTGGTGCAGCTCTGATTACGTTCAATTTTATGTTTATAGTTTTAGTCTTTAACAATGAGACTTCCAGTCCGTAAAAGTCAATAAACCAAAATAATTCTGTAGTTTTTCTTCTATTTTTAAGTTAAATTGTTCTATCTCCATTTTGGTGCTGCCTGTACAGCCGAGAGTATGTCAGATTTTTTAATTTTTTTTTTGCTACTGTCATCTTCATGCCAAATCTTAAAATTCTCACCATTAACGAAACGTATGCTCTAATTCATTTTCTTTAAATCTTTACACAAAACTTCAAACGCGTTTATCTCAAAACTAGGAAAATAGACATAGAACAAAATAATTCTCACGTGACGATATTGTTAAACATACAGTATCATAACCATGCTATTTCTTTTTTCAGTTTTTTTGTAGAGATCACGAAGCTGAACCGGGTGGGGGGGGGGGAGGTATCTGCCCCACCACGATGAGAGGAACCCCGCTTTCGGTCATACATTTATTCGTGGCCGTGGCAAACGCCGTACGCCGCGACACCGAAAAAGCTACACAACATCAAGTACACAGGAACCAATAACTCCACCTCGGCAATACCACTACTTTGGCAATAACACCAATAACCCCGCTTAATAGCCAGAATAACAATACCATCAGCAAAAAAATATGAGCGTTGTCAACAATATCATTCACATAAATGCTAAACAATGACAATCTGTCCAAGAATGAACTAGGGATAGGGCAAAAGTAACATCACTAAAATTGCTGCAAGAATGAATTCTATTACAAGCTTTTTTATATTAGGAAACAAAAACGAGGTCGTTTGATGTTTAAGGTAAGGTTTAACTGATCCGAAATCAAAACAGCAAAGGAACACAAATAAACTTACCTGTTAGGTTTCACATACCGCAGTGTTCCTGTATTGTTTAGTCCACGTGAAACCTTACTGCTGTATTCACATGTTTTTTACAGTATTTTACTTTAGAACACGATATGTGTGATTGGTTCATTCTACTTGGATAAAGGTCATCACTGAAAACTCGTAAAAACCACACTTTTAGTGTGCTTAGTACAGACCCATAGATTAACCAATTTAGGGTCCGTGCGACTCCTTGAAATCCTGGAAATATCGTTGAAAATAAATATGAAATACCAGCCCTGAAGTCTTGAATATGAAATCTTAAAAACTGGTGTATATGTATCAATCATATCAAAAACCAAAACTGGTAGAAGGGGCCGCCAAGTAACGAATGGTTCGGCCCTTCAAAGGAGTGATATCAACACACCAAAACATTCGCCAAGTTAATTTCACCGCTTAATAGTTCGAAGGTTAAATGAAAACTAGAACATTGCTACTTTCGGTAGCAATGTTCAAGTTTTCATTTAATGTCTGAAGTATTATTCGGTGCGATTAAGTTGGCGAATGTTTTGGTGTATTGATATCACTCCTTTGAAGGGCCGAACCATTCGGAACTTGACGACCCCTTTTACCAGTTTTGGTTTTTGATATGATATCAGTCCTTTTTTTAAAATTGTGTATTAGACTCAACTCCACTACCGTGCAGATGTGTAATAAGTGGCACGTCAATAAGAAATTGGGTTTCCACAATTTGATACTACTTTTGCCTATAGGCCGAACAATTCTCAACTTGGTCACCTCTTTATAGGTTTTTGGTTTGGTTTTAATTTTGTTGTAATTTCTTTTATTTCGTTAGTTTTTGTGTGTTGATATCACTCCTTTGAAGGGCCGAACCACTCTCAACTTGGCGGCCTCTTCACCAGTTTTTGGCTTTGTTTATATTGCTTTGTTTTTAAAGTTGGTTTATTTTTCGTGAATTGGACTGGAATACAATTTCTTTGGCAACGTTGTTTAGATTTATCGTCCTACACTAGTGTGTGGCTAGGCACGCACGTCAGTATACACGTTGTCATTGTCCGAACTTTGGCTGTCCAATGAGAGACAATGCCGACAATAGTAACAATGGTTATAACAATATATACGTACTTACGTGCCATCCCACGCCATCCTCGTTACACCCTTAGGCTCCAAACCATAAATGATACGCAGTTCGTACCGTACTGCAGCCATTCGTCCAATTTCATAGCTGAAATCCTTCTCGTTATCTCGGTATCGATGAATAATCACCCTATGGAAATTAACATGAGGATGAGCGGACTAGAATTAGCTAGCTAGCTAGCTAGTTACACATTTTCAACGTTATTGAGGGTCAGATTTTGCATTGAAGGCAGCTTAGCTGGCATTCCTACACAAGTTAATTTTTGTCAGGTGGGTCATTGCTCTTGATTTCAATACAATTTAAGCTTTTGTACCGCAATATTATTTTTCCCCAAGTACCTGAAAAGTGCCCAACTATGTTTCAAGGTATACGACACTGACGCTATGGCGCCGCGCTACAATGGTTTACAACCTCTACAATTGAATTGATGTAATGTTTGTTGTGATAATTGTTGCCTAACTTGGCGCGACACACTAGCGTGTGTCTAGATAGGATGAACGGAAAGGAGACAAGCGGACTAGAATGATGATGAGAAATTTAGCCCCGAAATTGGCCGAGTGTGTAGCCTATATTATACACTGTATTATTCATACAACAATTTTGAAAGTTGGGATATGATTTTGATTTTATTTACGTGTCTAATGGTTGAATACAGCAGTAAGGTTTCACGTGGACTAAACACTTCAGGAACACTGCGGTACATGAAACCTTACAGGAAAGTTTATTTGTGTTCCTTTGCTGTTTTGACTTCGGATCAGTTAAACCTTACCTTAAACATAAAATGACCTCGTTTTGTTTTCTAATTCGTGATACTTTGACATACCAAGCTGGTTGTCTCCATTTGTTGCAAAAGGCACTGAATTTCACTCGCTTCGCTCGCTCATTCAGTGTAAGTCTTTCTTTTGGAAGTTGGTTTGTCCACAGCTATCTATCAGCGTCTTTGTCCGTATTTGTAATATAAGACGGCAAGCCAAATGGGCAACGTTCACTTTAGCTTTAACACGGGAGAATGACGTGAAATCATTACATAAATCTATTCGTAATAAGGATAATGCTTTCTCTTTACGCGCGGGTAAATTGTTGCCTCACCAGCATTGTTAGCATTTGCTTCCCGTCTGGCGTTGATACTTGGGCTGGATTGATACTTGGGTGGGTGACCGCCTGAGAATCTGGCTGTTGCAGACATAGGGCCTTAGGGCTTCGGGCAGATGACCAGGAGTGGTTAACGCTCGTTAAACCCTTTAACCCCCTTTAACCCGTCTGGCGTTTGCTAATTGCCATTGTTGCATAGAAACAATGTTTAAAACAATGTACAACAATAAAATGGATCATTCAGGGCTTGTAACTCCGGAACGGAGCCACCAATTGAAATTTCTATTTCTATAAAGGGCAGATCTCCGGAATAGAATCTTTCAAATAAGCTAAGAACCAGCTTTCTACGACAAATGGTTTAGTCTGTAGAGACCATTGTATAAACGTGTCCAAAGTCCATCACCACCACCACATGAGACAACACGAACACAACTGTGATCTATGGAGCTTGATTTTGTGCAGCATATGTGATAGCACATATTGTTGTTGAAAATTTGCAAGCTAAGGCTTGAATGTTCAATGAACGGCAGTGGTGGTCCTTATAAAAATATACTGCAGTTTTTCCCAAGAAAACTGCACTTTACTGCCGTTTTTACTCTTTTAACTGCAGTTCTCTTATGGAAATGCAGTTTCAGTGACAAAGAGCAGTTTTCAACTGCAGTTATTGTAGACTGTAACTGCAGTTCCACTGCACAACTGCAGTTTCTGTGACTAACTGCAGTTTCAACTGCACTTCTTGTAGATTGGAACTGCAGTTCAAATACAGAACTGCAGTTTTTGTGTAAACTGCAGTTTTCAAGTGCAATACTTGAAAATTTTAACTGCAGTTCTGAGAGAACTGCAGTTTCTGAGACAAAGTGCAATTTTCAACTGCAGTTCTTGTAGATTGTAACTACAGTTCCACTACACAACTGCAGTTTGTGTGAAAAACTGCAGTTTTCAACTGAAGTTTTTATAGACTGGAACTGCAGTTCCATTACATAACTGCAGTTTTGTGTAAACTGCAGTTATTAAGTGCAGTACTTGAAAATTGTAACTGCAGTTCTATGAGGAAATGGAATTTGTGTAGAAAACTGCAGTTTTCAACTGAAGTTCTTATAAAGTGGAACTGCAATTCCATTACGGAACTGCAGTTTTTGTGTGGCTAAACTGCAGTCTTCAAGTGGAGTACTTAAGAATTTTAACTGCAGTTCTATGACAGAACTGCAGTTTCAGTGACGAAGTGCCCTTTTTATTTGCAGTTCTTGTGGACTAACTACAGTGCCACTACACAACTGCAGTTTCTGTGATCAACTGGATCTTTTAACTGATGTTCTTGTAGGTTCAATAACGGTTTCTTTACAGAACTGCAGTTTTTGTGGAAACTCCAGTTTTAAAGTGTCTTTCTGTGATAGAGTGCAGTTTTCAGCTGCAGTTCTCATAGATTTTAACTGCAGTTTGTGTAACCTGCAGTCTTCAAGTGCAGTACTTGAAATTTTTTTCAGTGACGAAGTGCAATTTTCATCTCCAGTTCGTGTAGACTAACTGCCGTGCCACTACACAACTGCAGTTTCTGTGATCAACTGCAGTTTTTAACTACTGTTCTTGTAGACTGCAACTACAGTTTCATTACAAAACTGCAGTTTTAAAGTGCATTTCTCGTATACTGGAACTGCAGTTCTGTGACAGAATTGCATTCGGTGTCAGAGTGCAGTAATCAGCTGCAGTTCTCGCACGTTGTAACTGCAATTCACTACACAACTGAAGTTTGTGTGGAAAACGTCTTCTAGACTGGAACTGCAGTTCCATTAGAACATAATGCAGTTTTTTGTTAAAACTACAGTTTTCAAGTGTAGTTCTTGTATACTAGAACTGCAGTTCATTCCAGAAGTGCAGTTTCTGAATCAGAATCCTATATTCAAGACTAGCTGTCATCAACTATAGTATCTGTTTATATATATTTAATGACATTGTTCTACTGCTGCAATTCTTGTAGATTGTGACAGCAGCTTACAAGTTAAACTGTAGTAGTTACGATTATAGACTGAAAATGCAGTTTAATACGGTTACTGGTTTTAAATGAGATTATTGTGGATGGTAACTTTAGTCATGAGGAGAAGAAACTATATGAAGGAGACTGAAACTATATCCCTGCTTCACCATCACTTGGAAAACAGTTGCTGACCAAGATTGCATGTATCCTAAATCCTCTTCCAACCCACTAAATGGCTGTTTAAAACTACAATCTAACATCAATTTTTTTTTTAAAGCAGATGTACCATTGTAATCTCCAAGGGCCGATTTCACTTTTAAATGACGTTTTAATGAGCGAATAGCTTTTCCAACCAGTAAACTCCAGTTTTACACAAAAACTGCAATTCCTAACCGCAGGCAACTGAATTTTAAAGATACTTATGAATAGTTTTTAATGCTAATAATTACAATTCTTTAACTGATTTAATGAACTGATTGTTTATGTTAAGGTAGGTAACTGTCTGTGTAGCTTATGAATAATATTGTCTCAGATCACAGGATTTATTAATCACTTAGATTTTGCTACTTCTAGATTAGACCAGACGCAACTTAAAACTTTCAACTGTTAGTAAACTGTAATTTTACACAGAAAATTTAGTTCCAAACTACAGACTACTGAATTTTAAGATTACCGTACTTTTGCATACTTTTTGTGATAATAATTACAATTTTTTAAACTGATTTAATTAGTAATATTAAAAAGTATTTAAAGTCAGTTTTCTGTGGATTGGAACTGCAGTTCCTACATAAAACTGCAGTTTCTACATAAAACTGCAGTTTCTACATACAGTAAAACTGCAGTTTACTAGCAGTTGGAATTGCTGTTATATTTAAAGTTTTAAACACTTCCTAAATTATGATGAAGTTTTAATTAAATGTAATGGAGTTCGCAAAGTTTAAAACAAAAGAGGCCAATTGATTGTTTAAAATGAAGATCAGCACTGCTTTACTTTAGCAGTTATAATTAAAATAAAAATACTACAACCATACTTATTAAATTTAACAAGTGAGTAGGTATATAAAGTTGCTTCATACGGGTCAATCTTGTAAGTAAACCATAATGAGTAGCTAGGATCAGTAAGGTAATTGAAATAGGTCGTATATACAAGTTAATATCCTAAACTAATACGAATTAGACTGCTGAATAAAAAATAAGTTCCACAGTAACTGTCGTTCTGTGAATTGCATTTTTTAAAATAAAGTGCAGTTTTTATGCAGAACTGCAGTTTTACAAAGTGCAGTTTTTATGCAGAAACTGCAGTTTTCATGCAGAACTGCAGTTTCATAAAGTGCAATTTTATGGAACACAAACTGCAGTTCTTAATTACTGCAGTTTTGGAAAACTGCAGTTTCGTTGATAAACTACAGTAATTTAAACTGCAGTTTGTGTTCCATAAAATTGCACTTTAAACTGCAGTTTTTTTAAGGTCAAAAACTGCAATATTTTTTTGTAAGGGGGGTGAGGGGGGGGGTGACCAGCCTCCCCCTCCACCCCAAAAAAGAAAAAATGTAAGATTTTTTGTGTGGCGGGAAGAAGGGTAATCAGTTTAGATTTATTTATGCTAAATTTTTTGGGTTTAAATAACAGTATGCAGTTTCTGTTACCGGTACCCTAGTTTTACTTGGCGGGACAAAAAAAAAACGTAACTACAACAACCAGAAAAAACGCTGTTCTATACATATTTTGTGACGAGGCCCTGTGGTAGTCAGAAGGATCACAATGTTTAGGAATTTTTATTGTTGTTAGAAATAAATGTAACTTATGGCTATGGTCTTTGGTGGGAATGCTATGCATGCAAACCGACTGAGGGCTGGTGGTTGAGCTGTAGCAGGAGATTGTTAAAAGTGTAAAACATTAACACCTCCAATCTCATTGCACGAATGTGAAAAATAACTAGCACACTATGACGAGTAAGTACTTCAGCATATTTCTTTGTTTTGAGTTTCGTTTTGCCGTTTCAAAGATTTTAATCTTTCTTACCTTTCTTAACTGCTTATGCATGTAATGAATAAAGCAGTTATTGAAATACAGTCGGGAAGAAAACGGGGCTTGCGTCGTGAGCTATTGTTAAATGACGTTTCGTCGCACTCCAGTCGTTTATTTGAACGGGTCATGCCTATCACCCTTATTGTATGGCCGGAAGTGACTAAAATATTAGTCGATTTTTCATGATTTCGATAAGAAGACGTGCCAGCAAAATGTAGGCGTTGTTATTGAACAGTTTATGGCTAAATCGTTTGCATATGAAGGGTTGTAGGTCCTTGACTAAAAATTTTTACCAATTATGTTTGTGTATGAAAAAAAAGTTGAACCGGAACTGGCCCAGCTTATTTCAGGTTTTGACAACATGCACGGAAAACGGAGTTCTATCTGTTGTTGGGCTAATGGCGAATCACTGAAAAAAACGGCGTCTACTTTACGGTTCGCGGGAAAGCTGTCCTAGGATTCTATGCATATTGGCAATTCGTGTAGGTAGTTATGGGGCTCCTTCCAATCAGGTAATTATTGTATAATCGATTATTTAGTGTAACAGTTTGTTGTAGTATAATCAATTCGACAAACGTGTGAGACAACAGGATAGTGCATACTAGGTGCGTAGCTAACGGAATAAAGGCAGAATTATAAATTCATTTCATGATCACTTTTGATAGTAAAATAAACAATAGAGGGAACAAGTTTACTTTACGTGGCTTATTGGAAGAATAAGGGCTCCTCACCGATTGATATCTCGGTTGGGCTAGAATGACGTAAAATGATCAACTAAACAACATTTTCCCATACAAATTTTGTGGCAAAGGCTTCGTTTGGCCGTCAGAAATTATTGAAAGCCGCACTCTTTGCGCTGACGGACTAGAGGCCGTTTTATTCCCGTGTTCTCAGCTGATATTTTTCCCGTAAACAGTTCAGATAGGTGGGTTGTTATTGTCAGTTTCGTGTGGATTTGTTGTTGTTGTTGGTTAGGTTAGGAACCGGCTTCGGCATGTAACTTGAGGTAATGAACTGGTTGGGGTTTGGCGTTTCACTTGCCGGACTTCGCCCAGTTTCATGTTTTCTGGCGCAGCGCGGTGGTAACTTTGGACCTTCACCACGGCCAAACTGTGGGTTTTCCCCCAAAAATGGAAGAGGAAAACATTACGCAGCAGGTAATTCTTAGTCCATTAAAAAAAATCGGACGAGAGTCCGTTTTCTTCCCATGTTCTCTTTACGCACATGGCCCGAAATTCGAAAAAAAAAAGAAAAAAAACCTACTTTTAATTTTCACGGAAGGCACTACAAATTGGTCCCCAAATTGCGGAAACTCGTTAAATCATCATTAACTGCCCCAGTATGAAATGCCAAACCCCAACCAGTTAACTACCTCAGTATGAAATGCAAAACCCCAAACCTACCTAACTGACAACAAAACCACACAAAATCACACGAAACCACACGAAACTGACAATAACAACCCGCCTACCGGAACCACCCAATAGAGAGCTTTGTCTTTCGTCTATGAAAGTAATAATGTTGCATTTTTTTGCATAAGCAGTTGATGTATTTCTTTATGAAATTATTGCACGAAACTGACAATAACAACCCGTCTATGGGAACTGTTTACGAAAAAAGAAAAAAATATATAAGGTGCCCTTCCGGCCCGACCCGGCAAGGATTTTAATCTTTCTTACCTGTTTTTGTTTTTAAGGTTCCTTAGATCGTGAAAAACTCGTTAAAAAATTAAAACTGAAACTTTGAATTAAAATGCAAAACTACCTAATGGCGTGGCGCGCCAAAAAATTAACGGCGGCGGGCAGCGGCAGCGTGCCAAAATTATTTTTCATGAGCAACGGCGTGCGGAATATTGGGAAAATCATCGGCGGGGATGAATGTTGATCCTAACGTAAATTCCATATTGACAATTGTAGCATAATACACTCGAATACAATTTTTACGTTCGGAGTAGTCCCACTTACGTTTCATTATAAGTATTCACTAGTTTGTTAGTCCAGGTGGTCCAGAGTTGCGTCCATTCGTGGTCCAGGGTCAGATCGACAACGACAGCCATGTTGATATTAGAGATAACAAATACATGACGTAACAAAGAACACAACTGACGTCGGAGTCGGCGCATGCGCAGTCCAATTTATTTAGGAAAAGGGGTCTTAAAAGCCACCTACATTAAAGACCGTATCGTATCAGACCAAAAAAGGCAACTAAAATCAACAATTGACATAGAAGCAAGCGCAAGTTTGCTAGGTGCTGCCATTTCCACACCAATCGGCGAAATTTCAAATTAACCGACCAGGGTGCCAAATTTTGCCCACCGATGACGCCACTTGGCAAACTTGTCACGCAGGTATTTGTTTCGCCTTCTAGCGGAGCATTGTGGAAGGTAAAGATGATACGGCCTTTACTGTAGGTGGCCGTGTCTTGGGTGATGCGGAGTCATACCACGCCGACTTCCCTTGCTAGCATATAGGAGCTTGATTAGGTAAATCAAGCTCCACAAATGAAACTCACGATTCAAGCTGAAGTCCAGATCTCCAATGTGACGAATCGGAAATTAATAAGAGTTGGTACACGTGTTGCCCAAGTCCCACCAGGCTTATATACTAAATTTTAGTAGAAAATGCAGAACGACGGCGGAGAAATTAAGCTTCCAAATTTCGGCTTTAACATGGGAGACCGAGGCCAAACCTTACAGTAAAGGCCGCCCCCAAACTCTACTTACGCGAGACCAGCCAGCTAGCGAGTATCGCGAGACCAAAGCTGCAAAGCGTGGCCTAGCGCAGCAAACTCCATATACGCGATACGCGAGCTACAACGTCTCACCAAGGCAAGCGAGGCCGTCTCGCGCGCTTCTACTCGGCCCAGAATCTTTCGGCTAGCGAGGCCACCTCGCTCGGCTCGCTCTGTTGGCAGCTAATAAGGAAGAGGGAGTTGATGACGTTTCAGGCAAGATGGCGCCATAACATGCCGTTGCGTATCTCTGTACTCGATCGGTTCGTCACTCAGTTTAGCTAAATATTTTAATTGTTAGACAAACAAAATGAATCGGCACTTAGATAGGAATGCATTTAATAATCGGGGCCATGAAATGGCAGGCAGAATAGGTTCAAATCGCACTATTGTTCGTCTCCGATCAAAACAGGCCACAGGCCACAGAGCTAAATCACCGCTAGAAACGATCGTTCATTTCTCACAAAAGTTGGGAAACTTGCGTTCGTTATGAAAAACTAGAGAATAATTCACTGACTCTGAAAATGCAATTGTATGAATCTGAAAATCTTGCAGTAATTAGCTATGAGCAAAAATATGCATTCATTTTAGAGCCACTCAGAGCCAATCAGAGTCACGCTAGTGTACCGCAGTGTAGCCAAGTGGCTTGAATGCTCGCTTGAATGGAATTTGAGGAGCGAGTAGCGAGAGCTAGCCGGGAGGGTCGGCGAGGAAAACGGCACACTAGTCCGTGTAGCGTGGCTAGCTTGCTTGATGGTATCGCGTAAATGGAGTTGGGGCTTTACAGTACCGCCTTTACTAATAAGTTAAACTAGCTGAAGTGCTGTGCACGGGTGGTGTGTGATACACCATTTGCAACATTGGGACGGCTTGCTCTCTCATGTGTTCGTTGTGGAAGACGTGTATCCCGGTTATGTATTTTTGCACACACTGGCTAACAGACGCTGATTTTCATTCGTTTCGCTCACTCATTGAGCACTTCCCCTTACCGAAAGTGACGTCATTTTTTTCAAGATGGCAGCACCCACAAATTGCGGCCATTTTCCAACATGGCGGCACCTGTGTAAATCGGAAGTGACGTCAAGTACCCGTGAAAAATACCACCATTTTGAATGACCTCACTACCTGTCTCCAGTAAAGGTACACACATTTTTTTTTCTGTAAGGTTTCAGAGACTATAGTTTTTTCTACAATAATATAGATTCTTTCCACACCACCTAGGAGGCAAAGCATAATTATGATGTCTTTGGAGATCATCGTAATATAGTCTCTCGAGCTCATCTTTTCGATAATCTAAGTTTTCTTTCATCCTCCGTTTCTGTTTCCAGAATTTTTCTTTTACTACCAGCTTTTTCCTCCAATCTAGCCCTTCTTTGTTCCTTACTTTCTCGAGTTTGAGCTTTTCTTTTCCTGTTGGCCATTTTCTTTTTCTCTGCATCTCTCTTTCCTGCGAGCGGGATTTATACTTTCTGGTAGCGTATTTCTTTCAACTATCCTTCTTCCACACCGTAAAATCCTCCAACTTCCTCCGACGGTTCTCTAATACGACGACCCTGCAGGCGGCCTTCTCGTTCTCCTCGGCTATTTTTGCTTTGGTTATTTTTTTGGGATTCGTGCTCTTTCAACTAGAGGGATAATTTTTCCTCCCCCTCCTCGTTGCTCCTCACGTCCACGTCCGAGTCGAAATCGTCCGTGAACTCCTCCCAAGCACCTGTGTTGTAGTGACCGATGGCTAGAGTATCTTTGCTATTGTCCAATACATACCCCTTATCGTCATAAGGCGAGAAGAAGGATTTAGATGTTTGAATGGTACTCAGCTCATGGCCGACGCTGGCAATCTTGGCCCAGCTTCCCTTCTGTGGAGGTACCATCGATTTTAGGGCTGCTTCGTAGTCGTCAAATTTCAAATGTTTTTGCACGAAAAGTTTTATATGCCCTTGACCTTATTGATAGCCACCTTTTTCAGAGGTTTGATAGAGTACATTTTCGATCCGAGTCCGATGAACTCTAGGATAGGGACGCTGCCCATTTCGTCTTTCATTTTCCCAACACTTGTTTATTAGTGCTGGAGAAGAGGGGATGATTCAACGAATAGTTGCTTGTGTCGAAACGGTCTTTGTCGGCGAGCATGTCCAGATAGAAGTCGTCCGTTTGGATTTCGTAGCAGAGGCTATCGGTGTGGGTGAAAAGGAGTTTGGCACAGTCCCCGTACTTTGGCAGAATGTAGTCGTAGTGGAATTCAAACATGAACAGATTGGGATCCAGCTTGTTGTTTTCGAGGCACAATTTTCGGAAATCTTCAAAAACGTCAGCGAGAAGGAAAATGTTGGTCATTTGGTAGATCTTGTGGTAAGTACGAAATACCTTCGATTTCATCCTCAGCCAGAGGTTTAGCACTCGCACTTACTCGTCTCCCGCCAACATGTCGTCTTTTAATCGAGAGTAGAACGAGTGCCTCAATGGTATATCTTCCTCATCGAAAACGGACACGTCGCTTATGTATTCGTATGGATAAACACCCTTCTGGGTTAACAGGTTCAGCGCATGTTCCCGCGTAGTGTTCTCCAAAATCCAAGTAGATTTCAATCCAGAGTCTAAAGCTGCCTCGAGGATGGGGAAACCGTTATTGTCGTTTCTTCGGTTTTTTACTAGAGCATCCAGAGAAGCGTTTAAGATATTGATGCTATCATGAGTCCATGAAAAGTTCCGTAGGAATGATGAGTAACAGACTTGTATTAGATTGGTGTCATATCCTAGCGTTTGACCGAGGACAGAGACTCGCCTCGACCACCTTCGGAACTAAACAACTAAAACTTTCAATTTTAAAAACTAGATGGCGCTAGTAATTTGTGCTTTTTAAAACTTCAGTATCATTTACAGCTTGTTTGTGGGCTCTCAATGTTATTCATAAATTCTTATTTAAAATATCCTTTGGAATTCTCAGACGAATAAAATTTATTAAGCTATATTTTCAACTCTTTTCGATATTATTTTTAACCAATCGCGAAGCAGTTTGGTTACGAAGAACGACATGATATGTGTTATGTAATGTGCCATTTGTGCTTCAACTAAAAAAGTGAAATCTTCCAAGTCAACTGCCAGAAAGGGGACAGATAAGGAAATTCAACTTATAAACAACAAGAAAATAGTTTGATAATATGGCAAAAAATATTTGCTCACTTAGTGCAATTATTTTGTTCGTGGTCCGTGTTCATACTGGAGATAAGCCCTAAACAGTAAAATTTGTGGTAAGGCATATCTACAATTAATTATCGTTGCACATTTTAAGTCGAAAGACAGGAAGTTGATTATATCTAAAGTGTGACACGTCTTATTATGATTTGTGAAATTTTCTACTGCATTTTCTACATTCTGCGACACAGCAGTGAAAAACTGTTTAATGTGGAAATTGTAGTAAAGCCTTTACTCTGAAGCTCATGTTTAGTTGAGTTTTGTGCAAACATGGGAGCAAGAAGTGCCTTAATGTTGTTATGACGATAAGCCTATTAAATACATAGTATGAGGTACTGCAACTTCTGGTGAAAGAAGCTTGTTGTAGCGTAAATGGATTTTTTTATACCAATCGTTCCTTAATCAAGTTTGTAGTGTGCAATTTTCTTATTTAACTTGAATATCACTCCATGTATACTCAAATACAAAACGGTGTGAAAACCTGGAAATGCAACCTTAGTGGTGCCGCATTTCATACATAAGTAAAAGAAATAGACAACTTTTAAATGCCAGATATTTGTATTAGTATCCGTTTTTGAGGTAAGAAATATTACAATGCATAGTCAACGTTATTTTAATGAGACACTTAAGAGGGAGTGCAACTCCTTTGGTTATCTCAATTCTGACTACTAGATGGTGCCAGCGTCTACAACGTATTTCAGTTACGATCTTAGTTCCACTTTTTCTCAGTTATTTTCCAACATAATAGTATCAATATTGTTTCTAATGAAAGAGAATCGACTTGTCTAGCGAAGCGTGGAGGCAAAATTATCTGAAATCTATTTTTGTACTTTGGAGCAATATTTTAAGGTTGGCTGATTGAAAGATAAATTAAAACTGTAAACGTACTTTCCATCCAATATCAATGAATTAAATCCTTTTCTTCATTAAAAAAAGTGTAACTGATTTAAAATTAAACAACAAAATACCATACAATGCAGGTGTTGTTTGAAAAAATCGTACCTACTCTAGTCAGATTCGAACCCAGAACGGGTGTTAAATGTGACGAGGCATGTTGACTAAGAAAGGTTGGATAGCAGTTCCAACGCTCGTCAGATGTGTGCGTTCGGAAATCTGAGTCAAATGACGTTTCATATATGTATGGAATGCTATCACGTAAAACTGTGGCATAATTCGTTGATAAATTTTGCAGCCGAAAACCCATCTTTCCCGTTCTTGGATTGCACTAGTTGCCCGAAAGAGTGCGGGAACTAGAAAGTAATAGTATGTTTATGTTCGTGTAACGTGAAACCTGGTTAAAAACAAAATCTTGTTCAAAATTGATTTATAAAGGCAGAAAATGCCGCAAAGAATACTAGGTTAAAAAAAACATGCTACTTATGTCCCCAGAAGTTTTTGTGTTGTGATTAGTCGGTTATTTCATGTTACATTATGTTGGACTGGCAGCAGTGGCTTGAAGCCCTGCAATTACAAAATGAAGTTCTGTGTATTTATTACTTATAATGTATCATTTGTTCCCAGCTGGGGAAGTATGCCCCCCCCCCCCCACTGACTCCATAGTTTGTCAGTCCCACCCTCCCGACTGAATAGTTGTCATCCCCCCCCCCTCCGATAGTTCCATGATCCCGAATAATTGTTAACCCCCTCCCCCTTTATTCCGTAATTCCGTAATTGCGCCTCTGCTGAATATTGACGTAACTTTTGGTTCAGGCACGTCATATCGAAATCCAGCAGATACAGTAGAAAATAACGCACGACCCATCCGACCTGGAAATACTACCGACAAGAATGTTTTTTTTTTCCATCTGATAGTATTTCTTTTCGCTCTAACGGTAATGTTTTCTATCTGAGCGTAGGATTTTTATTCAATCTGGTGGGAATTTTGCTTTCTTCATAAAGGGAATTTCCCCCATGTTTATTAGAATACCTTTCACAGTAGTTGCTAATGCTAAGAGCGTCATTTAAAATGCGCTGTAGAGTAGCCTAACAAATAATGCAGCAGCGAATGCTACACCACAGCTACGGTTGACGGCTGAGCCTCCCGACTCTCTTTATGCCCGCGACTTAAGTTTGTTTTGTACGCGTTTCATAAGCGCTTCTTTTACAGTGGAGAGATATGGTCTGGGGTTTTTGTTCCCCTGGGTAAAAAAACCCTGGGGTTGCAAAAAGGTGATCTATGGTCAGGGGGAAAACAGAAGGGGAAGGAAAAGTCGAGGTGGTCGAACCCCAGGGATTTTGTGCTGAATCCCCGGGGAAGTATAGAGTAGAAACCCCAGGGGAAAGTATTCCACCTCCAAATATCCCAGGGGAAAATGATGTGGTGAGATATGCATCGGGGAAAATAACCCTGAGGTAAATATTCTTCAAAAGTTGAGGTGAAATTCTACCCAAGACAGAGGCAGGGTAAAATGTTTATTATGATTAATAGGTTACCAGAAAACAATAGCTGAAGAAGGAAAAAATACGAAACTGAAGTTTTAAATGTTTTTCTATGATGTTCAAATATTTTCAATCGAGTTATATGCAACAGTTATGTCTTTTCAGACCATCTTGTTTTCTTGACATTGTCGGCGGAGGTATACAGAGACGTTCGTTAATCGCTTTAGCTCAAGACGACGTAAGTTACATTGATTCAGCTCGTATAGAGCTTTAAGAACGTCCATATAACCATCTAAAACCACTTTCAAGTGGCTTTATCTCAAACCACCTCATCAACATAAGGAGTTGAAGCGCTTTAAGAACCTCCATGTAACCACCTAAGACTGATTTTCAACGTCGCTCTTAGAACAGCTTTGCTATTATTGGTTGAAAAAAGTGCGTGCCGAAAAACGAAATCCCAGCTAGCTGAATGGGACCTAGGAAAAGGGATGGGTTTTGGTTGATGCTGTATCACCTTCACAGAAACTACCTTGTACCCATTTTCGTTCTAACTCACCCCAACTTTAATGTTCATGTATCCACCTTTATCCTAAAGCGACATGAGTTCAAGTCGACATAAGTTAAGTCGACTTGACTTATTTCTTTTGTTCTGAATAATTACCTTGTAATCTTTCATTACTAGGCTACAGGAAAACAGATTTATCACCTTCTATCATATTCCATTTTACATCGATCGATGCCAGTGTAATGGCATCTTACACAACTTACGCCAAACGGATAGCTTTAGACATAAAAATTTTAAGAGTTAACGCATAGACAGCAGGATCTAACATTCCATATAAAATCCCTAAAATCAGTGCCACAAGAAGAGTAAGCTGTGGTACTAACACAGGTTTTAAGTGAAGCCTGGTTCCTGATGTTCAGCATGAGCGTTGCTTTTATACTTTTAAATTAGTGAAACAATAAAAGGAACAATGCAAGTATAAAGTGACGTTAGAGCCGAACCTCAGAAAGAGGCGTCACTTAAAATTTGTGTTGCTTAAAAAGTTATGTTAGTACGACACCTTAGGTTTTTTTTTTATGGGTTTACTTAATTTAGAAGTATAGCATTACATTTTGCTGTCTACGATTCAACTTTTTTTTGAATTAGTGTCACTGGTTTTCATAAAATAAATGAATAAAAGTAAACCTGTAATTACGGGACTAGTTTCTATGTTGTGAATCCATTACTTTACTGTCATGCTTCAAACAAATGCAACAATTAGGACAAAAACAAAATTCAGATGCTCAGACCCCTTGACTGGCTGACCCAGTCGTAACCTAACTTGAATGACCCAACTTAACACGATACAACGCTGTTCAGCAGAAATGACGCGAGGCTTGACAGAAAAATGTGCTAAGAGGAAGGGCAACAACAAGAATTTTTATTGCTGCCTTTACCACACAAAATTTAGCGCGAAGGATTACGTAATCAACGCTATTCCAGTGCTTGATAAGCTTTGTTTTGACGTAGAATATCACATGAACTTCCACTTTAGTTTACTCTAGAGTTAATCTTGGGTAGTTTGATTGACATCCGAGGGTGTTTTAACCAAAACCCCATAGGTTCCTTCCCCTCGACTTGCACAAGAGCATATCTCACCACTTTTGACTTTTCAAAATCCCCAGGGTTTTCCTCAAAATCCCCAGGGTTCGACCACCTGGGTTTCGCTTTCCCTGGGGTTAAATTAACCCTTACCATATCTCTCCACCGTTAGCGTACTTCTTTTCCCCACTGGCGTATTTTTTTCTCGATGTTTTTACGACTGTCATTATGTTGTGACCGAAACTGCAGGAATGCACAGGGAACAACAGTAATTACCAAAACTAAACACGTATCAACAAATGCAAAAATATGTAAATCTACTTCGGATTAGAAAGAAAAAAAGAGTGAGGAGGGATATTCTACAAATCAAAGAGGAGGGTAGCCAGTCAGATAACCCTGACCTAGAGTTATCTTTCTACAATTTCATAATTTTACACCTGAGGGAGAAAATGGGTCGAAAAGCAAATCGATCCACACCATACCCATCGAAATCAAGAATAAAGTCGATTTCTAATATAAAATTGTATTTGTCACGGGATTTGTTTTCCGTATAACAGGAATTTTTTTTTAATTGTAATTAATGTAATTAATAATGAATGTAATTGTAAATGTAATTGTGAATGTAATTGTAATGAATGTAATTAATGTAAAGGATATAACCAAACTCAAACCATTTGCCATAAAAAAAAACGTATACGGTGGCTAGAGTCGATACTCGAAGGCATAGCGTGGGCACAGTGGACAATTTCCTTCCCTTCCCCTGAAAGTGCAAGAAGGGGGGGGGGGGGAAGGCAGGACAGCCGCGCTTTGTATGAGAACGATAAACATCCTAAACTCTCCCCAATCAGAACTGCCAGAAACTCACTTCCGGAATACACGAAGAATAAACCACTGGCAGTATGCAGTTAGAACTGTGGAGGGCGACGCTGTGAGGCAAATTTCTTTCTTTGTATTACTTTGTTTTAGTTTCGTACCACTGCATCGAAATACAGGTTTACCTCGCTAATAAAATAGTACGCTAGAAATAAAGCTATTCCGTGAATTACTTTCTTCCTTTAGATTTTATATCCTCTAGATTTTCTTTATTTGGTTTTATTTTCCTGGATTTCCTTTGCCGTTTAGCCTCGTAACGGACTGGTTCACAGGCCTCAGCACAAAATATTAGTTGCGCCAGACAGAACAAAACATGCAAGCATACAAAAAACATGGTCTTCCAGCTTTGTGATTGGGCCTCTATGGATTGGATAGCCAGAATTTTATTTTATCAAATAAAAAAAAAAAAACATTTCTATCTGACGGGAAAATAAAACCTTTATCTGATGTTGAGACATTTCCATCTGTTAGGTAAAATTCTATGTGACGGGTGCAGACATTTTCTATCAGATGGATCTTCGCTCATTTCGACCTGATGGGTTTTCGGTCCGATACAAGATCATCGAATCTTCTTTTTTTGTGTGGGTTTGGATTTTTTTTTAGTACTTTGTTTAGAGAAGAGGGGGGGAGGGGGGTAAATGTTTTTGTTCGTTTTTGCATTGTTTTATTTTATCTTGCAACTCAAAACAACAAATCCTGAACAAAACCTAAAGAAATTTCAGGTAGATAATAAGGTTTCTGGCAAGCCCACTTCAATAGGCCTGCTGGCATTGTATTATTGCCAGTGAGTTCATAGGTACTGAATTACTGATACGTCCCTTGATATACGATGGATTTGCGGTTTGTAGGGCTGGCGGGGAGAGTTGTGGGGGGCTTCTTTTTTCACTTGGATGTGGGGAAGCGTAAATGGGGGCCTTGGATTGGGGAGCGGGGCATCGGAACTTTGTGGATCATAGTGTCTTTCCATTTCATTGAAAGTTCAGCCATGAGTAAAATTCGGTGAAATGGGAATTCTTGTTTCGCCGAATCCCATGTCGCAGAATCAAAAAACTCATATAAATTTAATATTGCTGAAGTTAAAGAAGCATTCCTAACTGAAAGGAATTTGTAATTAGCTGCGGTTTCTGATGTTATGTTCAGACGCAGCAACGCGAGCGAGGTACGTAATTTGATTTGAAAATAAATATTCGCCAAAACAGGAGTCGGCGAAACGGGAATTTCCGTTTAGCCGAAAATTAAGACACTGATTAGAATTTGGCGGAACAGCTATCCAATCACATATAGGCCCGGACTGGCCATAGTGCCAGGGCCAGGGTGCCAATGGCACATGTGCCCTCCCGTAAATTCGTAAGGCCCCTTTTTAGATTTTACAGTTACAAGTAAAATTTCTGCTGCAGTTAGAATTTTTTTCTCTTTGCAATTTCCTGGTTGCTCTTAAAATCAGGTCATTTCATAGCTCTCTATAAATGACTGAACTATAAAGACAGCATTAAGGCCCCCCCCCGGGGGAATTAATTTTTGAACCTCGAAAATGACACTTTCAGCAATCAAAATTTCTAAAAACGCCTCAACTTCTGGGGGAACCCCCATGATGTGAGAATTTTGAAGTTGTTAGTAACACTGCTGTAATTTTTTTCATACACTTTCTAGAAAAGCCTTGCCTTCTGGTTCCTTCGCTCAGGAGGATCACAACGTTTTTGACCTTGAATGGGGAGGTTAAGATTTTGTCAAGGTTTTGGAGGGGGGGGGGGAGGGAGATTGAAAATATGATGGTCACATTTTCATCTTGTCCGTCCCCTCCTCCCGGCCATATTAATGACACCTATAATTTCACCTATACCCCCCCCCCCCCCAGCATTCTGTTGGGGGCCTTTTTAACGTCATGGCACTTTGGCCCCAGGCCTGCCATTCCGGGTCTGATCACAGATTTGATTCCCCCATTTCGAAAATATTGACTGGTCCCTAAAACCAGGGAGAATGAACTACAGAGCAAAATATCGCAGGAAAGATGAGAATGGAAATAGAAAGGCGAAGGGCAAAAGGACAAATAAAACCATATCGTCTAAAAGGATCGTGAAAGCCACTCACGCAAAAAGAGCCGCGGGAATTGTGTAATTTATATACGGGACTACTACTACTCCCATTTTTTGATTTGTAGAACACCCCGCCTCATACTCACTTTTTCGTTCTAATTTGATTACAATTAGACAACCTGTGTTACCAATTCCAGATATATTTTTTTGTCGATTTTTAATTTGTTCATGTATATTAGTTTGGGTGAAGTATTGGAGCAATGGAGCGCAATCTAAGTCAATATTTGGAAGCGCAGCGACATCTAACTGCAATACTAAGGACAGTTTTACGTCAATCGCGTGAAAATTAAAAAAGCTATAATTTCGTTGTAAAAGTGTGTAGCAATGTAGTTGAATGGATAATGGTGTAAAACCCTTGAAGTGTGAATTGTATGCTACAGCATTTTAATTTAGAAGCCGTTTATTATCTACGGTCGAATTCTACTCTAGCTGATTTTATAAGGTGTGTGCTACTTCAAATACTAAGCTTCAGCAGGTCCCCTTTACGGCAAAAGAATGAATGACATTAAAAAAAATTCGTGTTTTATAAAAAAAAATCTTGTAACTTTCGTGTTGTTTTTCTTCTAATTATGCTATAGGTTAATTGCAAGAAAATTCTTATTCGTCGCATTTACATGACACAGTGCAAGAGTGCATTTTTTAGGGTACTTCTACTCCGAAGTAGGGGGGGGGGGTGGAGGAAGGCTCCCGCTTCAAAATCCTTTACACATTCATATATCTTTCAAATTTAGCGTCACTGGTTATTAGTGGTAAAATTGTTTAAAGTATGAGTAATAGAAACGCGCGGGAAAACCTTAAAATGCATATTTTGTGATGCTGCATTCTACCCTATTTAAAAAAAAGTCTCTTTTAAACTTGTTATTTTTATAAACCACCAGTTGTGAAGCACATAATAATGATGTTGCATAGCATATTTTACTTTGATGAGACACTTAAGAGCTTATTAATAAAGCTGTACTTTCGTTAAACTAGTTTTGAAGTATCGTAATTGAATGTTTAATGGTGTGAAGCCTTGGAAGTGTTAATTGTGTGATGCTGCAATTTTACTTCTACAGTAACTAATATCATTGGGTTATCTTGCCTGTCGAGCAATGATGGAAATAAAGAGGGGGGGGGGG
>JAHWFP010265501.1:10127-51416 GCA_023313725.1 Lithobius niger | reverse complement strand
GACGCTCGAGCTCTCACAGCCAATAGAGCTATCTCAATCGGCTGCTAGTCGAAATCGAAAAAGTGACATCAGTCGGCATTAATTTCTGCGCGTTCCAGCAAAACAATGGCGGTCTCCATGTCGTGTTTTGGTGATGCAATAATTAAATTGTTATATCGGATGTACGTAACGTATTCTTACCACAATTTTTGTGTTTAGTTGTTGTGTAAATGATCAAAAAGTAAAGCATGCATGTCAAAATGAATGTAATTGCTCTTTAAATAAGTCACGTTTACCAGCTCGCCTCTGACGTCAGAAGCAAACCCGCAATCGAGGTTGACCTCCTTCCTCATTACGTAACCCTTTCGTCAAGCAGCCAGCATTGGGTTAGTTTGCACCCATGTCACCTTCAAGAATAATATATACAACACACAGCTTTATTATTTTGGCAAACCTTGACAAAATAGAATTATACCAATGGAAGTGTGGAAAGTTTCCCTTCTTATGTGTGAATACTGACAAAGGGATGAGCAGAGTACAATACCCCTCAGAAATGGCGTTTGACAGCCAATTTCCAAGAGCCAACCGTTACTACGCCAGATGTCCCATTGAGCTGATTGAATATTTGTTATCCGTTCCAACAATATCCAAATCAACCTATTCCTTTTGGAATAATAGAGCTGTATCCATATCTGTTGGGTTCTTACCTGAATATTGAATTTTTTAATTACCAGTTGTTTAATTGTTGAATATATTAGCACGCATGTAGCCTTATCAAGTGTCAGATGCCAAGAGATTTCATCATTTAATTGATTAATCTGGATTATTGATAAGAATATGAATTGTTGCGGAGTGCTAATTAGCTAGGCTGAATTGTGCTAGCGTAATAAACCAGCAGTGTGTGGAAAAGGAAGCACCGTCTCATCTCACTCATTTGCAACATTGTTCACTTGACATTAATTAGTGAAGTTATAAGTAGTAATTATGTTTGCATCCTGACAAAGGTACAGTGACTGTACTCGGATTAAATGAAATACAACTCTATCACACACCCTTCTCCACCCAAACCCACCCTTCCCAGCCTGGCAGCTCCTCCTCCCCATGTAAAGGTCTGTCAGCCACTGCCACTACATTGCACCACCCCTCCTCATCTCCTCACATTTCTGCCACCTCCCCTCCACCTCTAATGTCAATAAACCCTACCCTCCACCTCTACCCCCAATACCACTACCATCATCCATATCCTCTATTTTCCCCTCGCCCCCCTTCATAGCTCCTCCAAAAAATTCATTCCAACTGCTTTCTCAATTTCCTTCCAAAGCCTACTCGCCGCATCCATGGTAAAATTGACTCATCAGTACGCCAATTTCCACACCCCCAGATTGTCGACACATTCAATTTCCGGACCCCACAGATGCCTAAGCAGAAACGAATTAAAGCTCCTCACTCCTCCGGTGCTTTAACTCCAACTTATCCCTTCAAAACACCATAAATCCCCTCCCTCCTCAGTCCTTGACCTCCCCCCAACAAGCAAAAATCATTCCATCGGCATCCCCTATACGAAGCAAACTTTATAATTCCCCCACTCCTGCCATCCCGACCCCATATTCCTCAACCTAAGCACTAAGTAGATTAGTGCCCCCTTACTCACATTATTAAATTCTCACTCCGTGAATCTACCCTGCCTGATGCTTAGAAGCTTGTAAATGTAACTCCCATTCTCAAGAGTGGGGACAAGCAGCAACCTACTAACTACAGGCCGATCAGCCTTACCTGCATTTGCTGCAAAATCCTGGAATCATTTGTTAAAACTGCCATCATGAATTTCCTTCTTGTACATGACCTTATCTCCCCCAAGCAGCATGGTTTTGTGCCACAGCAATCTTGCGCCACAAATCTTATCCAAAGCCTGCAGTATTGCTACACTAACATGGACATGCATGTGCCAGTTGATGTGGTGTATCTTGACTTTGCCAAGGCCTTCGATAGTGCTCTGACAAACTTGCTCCTTTGGAAGGTACGTAGGATTGGAATCTGTGGTGCCTTGTTCAACTGTCTGGCTGACTTTCTGAGTGGTAGGCAGTAACGTGTTTTGATCAATTGCCATCACAGCACCTGGCAGCCCGTGACCAGTGGAGTCCCCCAGGGTTCAGTCCTTGGACCCGCCCTGTTCATTATCTATATTAACGATTTGCCTGACAACCCTAACTCCAACCTTGGCATGTTTGCTGACGACAATAAACTTGCCCGTGCTATTCAGGGAGTGAACGACAGTAATGCCCTACAGGACGATCTTGATAAGGTCTCACTCTGGTCCAAAAAGTGGCTTCTCAAGCTTAATGGGTCTAAGTGCAAATCACTACACAATGGAGCTAACAACACCTGCCACGTGTACTTCATTGACCAACAATCAATTACTGACTCAAATGAGGAAAAAGACCTTGGTGTCATTGTAACAAATGACCTGCAGCCATCTAGACAATGCTCTTCTGTGGTGCGAAAATGCCAAATTGAACTGGGCAAAATCAAAAGAAGTTTTACCTACCTTAGTCCGAAATCTCTCCGGAGACTTTACTTGACTTACGTCCGACCCTACATGGACTACTGCAGCGTTACATGGTCACCATACCTTGTTAAGGATCAGTCCCGACTGGAAAGAGTGCTGCGTCGTGCTACTAAACTATATCCCCAACGCCGTGACCTACCCTACGATAAACGCCTCGCCTACTTGAACCTCCCAACTATTATTAAGCAGCGCCACCAGCTTACAGACCCCGTGGAGTTGTACAAGATTGTGCATGGCCTATACAGCAAGGATGTTAAAGAGCTTTTAAACTTCTCTGGAATGAGCAAAACCTGTGGACATACACTGAAACTGTCAAAAAAGAGAGCCCACTACAACACTGTGAAGTTTTCTTTTCTGATCACTGGAACAGACTTCCCCAAAATGTTGTCGCAGCACGCAGTGTGAGATCTTTCAAACGCCTACTGAGAGACTTCACGGAAAGAGACAAATCCTCCCATGCCTAGGCACAAGCCCTTTGGCTTATCAGCCTGACGTTCATCTATCTATCTATCTATCTATCTACTATACCCCACCACGACCACAGTCCATCCCTCAAATTTATTCCCCCTTTACCTCCACCAATACCAGCCTCCCTATCCCTCCCAAGACTCCACCCCAATCCCTTCTGCTAGCGCACCCCTTTCTCTAGCCCTGTTCCACTAACCCCCTCTTTTCCTAATTCCCCCAAAGCCCCCACAGCCCCAAAGCAACTTCTTTGCCTCCAAGCCCCACGAGCAACAGCCCCTCCACCTCCACCTGCCACATCCATTACAGTTTTCAAACAGGCAACACTGTTCTGATCGCCCTCAGTACCTGTCTTCACCTCTTCCCCCCCCCCTCCCTTCAGGTCCTTCTGGCCTGCACTACCACCCTCTCTCACAACAGTCAATACAGCCTGTTACCCAAAGCACACACACACAAGCATGTTACTTCTCGTTACTTCCTCCTCGTCTCTCTTCTTCTTCAGCACGTACAAAATTATCTTCTCCCTTTCCATCCACCACTCCCTCCTTCTCTCTTCCCTCACCACCTCCTCGTATCTGTCTCTTGCCTTCTTTCCTCCCACTCCTTTTTCACCTCACTCCTCTATTCCTCCCACTCCCTCCTTCGCTTCTTCCATCTACTTCGTAAGAGCTCACTACTCTGAACAGCCTCTTTCTTTATCTCCATATCCACTGCCCTGCCTCTCTTCTCCGCATCCTCACCATTGCTTGCTCCAACTCTTTCACTCAAGCCTACAGCGCAGCACAATCACCCTCCACCTTCCTAGAGCTCCCCCAACGTTCTACTTCTAGCTTTTTGCATCTAACCAGTAATTTCAACACATCTCCCCCGACAGTATGAAAGTCCAAGTCGACACGCTTAATTCCGTGCTCATCAACTCGTGCATACCTCCACCGCCTACTCCAACCACCACTTCGCTGCCCACCACATCGTCCAACATGACTTCCAATTCCTCCACAAAGGCTTCCACCCCCTTCGCCACCTCCTTTCCACCTCTCTTCTCCCTCACTGACATTCCCAGACACAGCCAGCCAGACCACTACTGACCAATGAAACTCGTGCAAACCACTGGAATACTACACCAACACACACTGTCAGCAGACCACCTCCATAATCACTCCCATCTATAAATAACAGCCCAGCGCCACACCAACACACTGTGCTGCACATCGGAAGGGACCACACAGTCACCAAACCGGCCACCAAAACAAACACCTACACCACAAGGGGACCCATCACCAACATACAGCACAAAAGCCCCACTCTTCACCATTCCTGGCCACTCAAAAAGTCACACACACACAGGCACATAACTACATGCAGGCACGTGACTATATAAGGTGCGTGACTACATGCAGGAGCACGGCTAATTTCATTTTCCAGCCCAGGGTTGGAAGAGACATGATAAAATTGTATTATGTGACTACGCGAGAATTTTCATTTTGTGCTTAAAACTGGCCTTCAGACATTGCAGGATTCATAACTAGCTTGGCTACCTCAATCAAAATGTTAGGCATCGTAGTAGTCTACGTTCTTTTAATTACATGTCCTCTACTGAGGCAGGACATGTAATTAGCGCGGGCATTAGATATACCCGATTGATCTAATAGTCGCCATTCGCTTACAAAAGGCAATATTTTTTTCATTTGTTTTTCAATAGTAGTGCTCGAAAAACATCGTTGCAGTTCATACAATGAAAATTTCAAACTCACAGATATCTTCATCAGGCTTTGAGGACTGGAGGACTCATAAAACGTCTAAGAAAGAAGGCATATGCAATCGTTGATTGGGACAGAAAGAAAGAAGTTAGAGGGATGAAGAAGTAGATAGAAGGGGACCAAGAGTAGCTTTGACATACATAGAGGGAGTTGCAGGCAAAGTGCAGAAGATTTTGAAGAAACACGGGTTTAGCACATATTTTAAGAATGTTGAAGGACTCAAGAAAAGAATAACAGGAAAGAAAGAAGTAAACACAGTGCGTAAGAAGCAAATGACAATAAGATCTAAGGACGAAGAGAAAATGGTGGCCATAAAGAATACGAAAGAGGCAGTGTATAAGATTCTGTGCAGTGACTGCGATGCTGTTTGTATAGGAGAGACCAGAAAAAGAGTAAGCTACCAGGGTTGCCCAACATATGGCAAAGGTGAGTGATAAGGATGACAACGGCATCGCAGTCCACTGCAAGTCTTTAAAGCATGAGGTTGACTGGAAAAGCATGAGTGCTCTTCTCAAGTCGCACATGATTCCCACCTCCGTTGTTTTGAATTTCTTGCGATTCAACAACATGAGAAGAACGGAGTGCTTTTAATGAACGTCCAGGGTGCAGCTTTCCCTAAATTGACATATTTGGTAGGAAGAGATCTCAGCGAGCAATTGAATCGTCAATGGAGTCTAACACGAGCACCACGCATACAGCCCCATGAATACGGAGGCTGCAATTGCGGCCAAATTAGCATGCTCAAGTGGGAAAAGAAAATGATGTTGTTGAAGGAGATGGTGATTTAGTCGAAAGTCAGAAAATCTTCGAAGCCTGATGAAAATATCAATGGGATATCAAAAATTCGCTGGACTACGTAGGTGTCCATGATGTGAAGTCAAGCAGACTTTGTTGTGTTATTTTTATAATGAATCTAAATCTAACCCCAGGACCCCACCTAAAGTGCCTCCCAAACCAAGTTCCCCATCCCATCCTATCTCCCCCAACCACGATCCTTCCCCCTGATGTCCAACCAACCACCAACCTATTGCCAATCCAATTCTTGACTACCCATCCCATTCCCCCAGTGTCCCGTGCCAAAGCCGAGATGTTACCGTGCGCCATACTAGCCACAGTGACCATACACAACTCTCGTTTATGTACACTAATGCTGATGGATTGTCTAGCAAAAGTCATGAATTTATCACCGTGCAATCTGATATTTGTGCCGTTATAATTTGCATCAGCGAAACTCATTACAAGCCTGAGTCTTGTGACGATTTTGACTTCCTATCCGATTTCACGACGTTTCGGGCTGATCGTTCCACTCGGCGGAAGAGTGGAGTCGCCATTAGTGTTTATAATGCTCTCCAGCCCACACTCTGATCTACTTTTTCCAGTCATACTAACAATTGGGAAGCGGTTTGGTGCAATTTTATGCTCTACGGTGAAACGCGCACCATCGGCTGTGTCTATAATGGCACTCTCTTTGACAATGATTTACCAGCGTTCGACTGCTTTCTTGATATGCTCCACCAGGAACTTCGCATTAACCGTAATAAGACCATAATCTGTGGCAATTTCAACTGTTCCAGCATTGATATTGGGACTTGTACTATTCTAATGATGACGCTACCACCCGCCTCCTACAAGTTGCCAATGATAATTTACTGACTCAGCACATTAGTCTGCCGACCCGTGCTAGAGGTGGAGATACTCCCTCTCTTCTCGACCTGCTACTCACTAGTGATGACATTAGCATTGAATCTGTTCATCACCTCCCACCATTCGGCAAATCTGACCATAGCGTCATTATCTGGAAAATCAAGAGCATCAACTTTAACCACCACTATACCCATCCTCGGCACAACTTTAGTGCTGCTGACTGGGATCTCATAAATGAACCATCAGCAGCATCGATTGGAGATCCAGACTTGCTAACTCCACATGTACGCAAGCTTGGGATATGCTTCGAAACTTCGTAACTGACCTGTGTAATACCCACATTACTGTGAAGAAAAAGACTAAAATTGCAGGGCCTGCACCTGCTTAATTTTAGCTTTTATTGCCTAACCGAAAATAAACATTACCTTAGTTACACTAGTAGTTTCCCCCTCAGAGCTGCTGTATACCCTAGAACTTGAAGTCGCTTCCCTGCCGGGCTCTTACCTTATCACGCATGCGCCGGGTTGCCCATATAAACCCTCGCGCAGCGGTGGTCCTCATCATTTCTCCACCTACCAGAACCTAGCTCATGGTGGGGAGGCTTGGGCGGGAATGAAGGTAATATATATTTTCGGTTAGGCAATAAAAACTAAAATTACGCAGGTGCAGGCCCTGCAATTTTAGTCTTTTTATAGCCGACGAAAATATACATTACCTTATTTACACTAGCAGACTTTGACTCAGAGGAGGGCTAGGTTCATGCACCGGCGGCATTCCTCCTTATCGGAGTCTGTAATCCCGCGGTACGAGGCGGCGACCCCGGGCACAGAGTGTCCTGATGAAGACCATACTGCTGACCCGACCACATTCACTCAGGGGCGGATAGGGACGCCCGTGGCAGGTGGAGGCGGATGCGGAGGGCAGCCAGACAGTTTGCCAGGAAGAGTGAGATCGGGAGTGCGGAAAGTAAAGTTATGCATAGAAATGGTTGATTGTAAGGCTTCATCGCATGCAGAGGTCTATCATGTGGGGACAAGGACAAGAGACCAACCAAGAGATGAACCCTCTTGCCTTGTGGGAAGCTGAAGAGCGGAATGTTGAGACGGCAGAGGGCGGCTGCAGACGGGAAGTAGATGGTCGGAGGCAACAGTGAAGCAGAAGGTACAGATGTCGGAGCGGAGGTGAACGAGTCGAAGGGCATATAATAAGCTTGGGTTGAGAATCCGGGAGGATGCAGCACCGATTTGCACTGTCCTAGATGTCGGAAAGAAGGCACCAGAGGCTGTTTAGGAGGTGCCCAATGGAGGGCAGAAGGCGGATGAAGGGCTAAGTTGTAGACAGTGCCGGTGTAGGATCCTCGGAACGGTGGTTATCCTCTGATGGAGAGGATGTACTGGACGCGGAGGTGGATAGATCATCCGCTGACAGAAGGGCGTCCGCCTGGCGAGGCGGAGGATGAAAGTTGAAGGAAGACGCCATTGAAGGGACGGGGGTGGAGGGAGCATCGGCTGGCGGAGGCGTGTCCGCCGAGGACGCAGTTTGACGGTTATCTTATGATTAGCGTGCTGTGTAATAGTATGCGCAGATGGAGGCGATATGGAGGTATATCATACTTATTTCAACTTGATGATAGTCTGCCCGTCGGTGTGTGGATCGACGAAGCGGAGGATGGGCAGGTCGTAGGAGGATGAGAGTGCTGGTATATTACGTTTTCAAAGGTACGTAGGAGAAGCTCATGAGCGGATGCCCGTGCTGAGCGTAACGTTTTTGGTTGAGAGAGGCCGGAGGTGAAGTGGAAAGGTGAGGAGGGTAGGATACCCCAGGCGTCCTTTGCTCGTGGCAGTGAAGCGGACGTGGAGGATGAGGAGGCTAGTGAACAGGATGCGTTCTGCAGGTGGGTAGTCTAAGAGTCCAACGGATGGTTGACTGATGTGGAGGCATTGACACAGTTGAGGATAGTTATAATCAGCCACGAGGTTTAGCAGGATGTGGGTGCGTTGCCACTTGGTGTAGTCGGAAGGATAATAAAAAACTGGGAGCATCGTCACAAGAGGAGGCCAAATTGGGATTGGGAGATGCTAAGTTTACTTTTTATATCCGTTATGGAGGATAGTCTTGTAGAGAAAGGTAGCGGAGGGAAGCGTCTGCCCGCGGAGGGAACCGCAATGAAAGTGAAGATACAACAGTAGTCCCCGAGGCAAGGGCTGGAGAGAAGATGCCGCGGAGGTTGAGCCTGGATGATGTCAGTGCCTAGTCAAGGCCTTGAAGCATATCCGCTACTGAGGATAGTTTCATGGAAAGAGGCAGCGGACGGAAATGTCCGCCCGCGGAGCGGAGGGAACCACAATTGAAGTGAAGGTACAATGGCAGCCTCGGGGCGGAGGCCGAGGCAAAGCCGTGAAGCGGAGGGTAAGGCACGATGAACGACCGCCTGTCTAGAGGGAAGGTGCGGAGGCGGGAAGTTGGCATGGCAGTCGTTCCGGCGGACGTAAAACCCTCTGAAGGAAGGAGGGATAACGGTGGTAAACCCTGTGAGGGCAGATGAGTTCTATCCTCAAGCGAAGGAGCAGTTGGCACACCCAAAAACCGTTGTAGAATAATGGAGGGGCCAAGCAATCCTTCTGAAGATGAGAGGGAGGCGTATGTCCGCTGGGCGGGATGCAAGAAGTGAAAACATCATCATGGGAGAATGGTGAAACGGTCGTCCGAGGACCGGAGGTTCAAACGTATATCCAAAAAACTGCTTGTAAACAGCGGAAGGTAGGATAACTTCTAAGAAGAGGAGACAGTATAAGCTGAAAGAAGGTCCGCGCAATAGAAACGTCGCGGAGGGACATCATACCCTTGTCATAGAATCCAGCAGGTAGTGAAAGGCCCACCCAAAGGGGCTACGCAGTAGGGAGGAGGACTGAAGACGAGGCATGTTGGTAAACCAAGCTGATCCGCCTATCACCCAGTCGTAATGAAGTCGCGTACCATCGTAGGCAGAGGCCAAAAGGGACGGTCGTCCCGAGGGATGGCAGTGAGCGGATGCGGATGGTGGAGGGCGGAGGCGGAGGATAAAAAATCCAAAATGAAGGCGGCGTAATTAAGATACGCAGACGGATGGGATATAGTAATCTGTCCAATGAAAACAGCAGTCAATGCTGTAGGAAGGAGAGGTTAAGGCCGATAGAAGGCAACGAAGCAGTCCATCCCAAGAAATGCTGCGCGGATGCAGCTCCTGGGTAGGGGGATTGAGGACGAGGATCGGCATTGGGCTGGTCGGACTCACCCATACGGTCGTTCCGAGGAAAGGCAGCGTGCGGAGGGCGGAGAATCCAGACAAGCAGCCGGGACTGACGAGGCCGGATAGCGAGAAAAAAGGGGGGGGAGGTTATCCCCTTGCGTCCCTTTGCTTGCGGCACTATGAAGCGGAGGCGGACGTTGCGGATGCTAGTGCTCGGATGCAGATGGTAAGCACAGCGTCTCAACGAAGTGAACAGCGTGGCGGCTAGAGAAGAAAAGGTCCGTAGTAGAAGAGGGAATCCTAGCAAGAGCCATCTTGTGGACGGAAGCATCTGCAGAAGTGGGTGGTAGAGAAATGCGAGGATAGTTAGCCCTGCGGATCGTCGGAGTTCTTGTGGAAAGAGGACGTATTGGTCTGTCCGTTCTTGCGGATGGCTGTCACTGGCTGCAGAAAGTAGGATGGCCAGTAGAGAGGCTTGAAGTAGAGGAGGTGCATTCTGGTTGCTTTGCAGGAAGGAGGTTGCACCGTTGGTCCCGGATGTTGCAGATAGAGAGTGCCTCCCTCCCCCCCCCCCCCTCCTATTTTTTTTTTTGAATCGAGGATCGGGAGGAGGATCGCCGGGCGAGCCAGTTGGGTGTCTTTATCCCTTATCCGCAGGGGCGGATGGATGCAGGAAGGAAGAGATACAAGCCGGAAAGCAAGGCAGAGAACTGGTCCTGAAGGGCTTTAGTTGGAGCCGATACTTTGAAAGGAGGCTAGGCAATGGCATGCGCAGATGGTAGCGTCACAGAGGGATTAAAGTTGAAAGAAGCAGTGAAACAGTTTATCCTAGAAAGGGTTGTGTGGAGGCCGCCCCTAGTGGGGGGAGGCTGGCGCAAGCCGAACTGATTTTTCCACCGCTCATCCGCATGCAGATGTGAGTCCCGTTGGGTAGGAGCGGCTCGACGACTGGATATACAAGCGACGTAGCGTGTGGCGGCGCAGAGGCCTACAGGCCGTACATGCTGGAAACGATGAGGAACGGCGGATGGTAAGTCAATAGATGCTGTCCGACGGAGGGGAGGATCGTGGCGGATTGAAATCGCCGAGAACGGTGGTAAGGGCTAGAGCGGATGGAGGTCTGCCAAACGTGCACTAGCAGAGTCGATCGTAATCGAGGAGTATCCGCCGCTGAAGGTGTCTGTGACACGCGGAGGTCACGTGAAGGGGCGATGGAGAGACATCCCTGTCCACAGAGAGACATCCCTTAGTCGACGTGGAGGATGGGACTGCGGCGAGTCCCGTTTAGAGACGGAACCGAGAACCTTCATGTCCTGAAGGCCCAAGGAAAGCTTGCATGAAGCGCCATTCGCGGTCAGAAGGTATGCGGATGAAGGATAGCTGGGATCGTCCGCTGAATTAGAAGGCAAGCGGATTTAGGATAGGCGGTGGGTCTTCAGGGAACAGCTCACGAGCGAACGCACGCGGCGAGCGCCCTAGGAGAAATGATGAGGACCACCGCTACGCGAGGGTTTATATGGGCAACCCGGCGCATGCGTGGTAAGGTACGAGCCCGGCAGGGAAGTGACTTCAACTTCTTGGGGATACAGCAGCTCTGAGGGGGAAACTGCTAGTGTAAATAAGGTAATGTATATTTTCGTCGGCTATAAAAATAGCCCTAGGAGGGCTAAATCACTTCCTTGGATGGATTACAACATCATGAGACCTACCCTACACCAGAGAACTGAACGTCATTCACAGAGACCCGTAATCTATTCACTGACAACATCCGCAATGCGAAAGTTTCATTTGAACAACAGCTGGTTTCAAAATGCAAGAGCAACAATAAGCTTTGGAGCTCTTATCTCCAAAGCAAGAGCAAGAATAAACCTTGTATCCACATTAAGCAAGACAACAGACCTACTGTCACCAACCCACAAGATGTCGCTAACGAACTGAATCGTACTTCAGTTCCGTTTGCAATAATGCGGGACCTACACAATTGCCTCATGTGCTCGAGCAAACTAATGCGCTCTCCGCATTAGTGAATGCACTGTGCGCCGCCTGTTGCAGGACTGCGACCCCTTTAAATCCCCTGGTCCAGATGGGATTCACTATGCCATGCTTAGAGCTTGCTCTGCCACTATTACCACACCACTTACCATTGTTTTCCAGAAGTCTCTTGATGAATTGATCGTTCCTGATGACTGGAAAAATGCCAACATTATCCCCATCTTCAAGGCCGGCGACCGCCAAAGTTCAAAAAATTATCGCCCAATCGCCCAATGTGGAAAGACTTCAAATCTTTCGTTTGCATTTTTTTTTTGGTTATAATTCTTGTTTTACTTAAATAACCATTAATTTGTGTCGGTGAGGAAAGTCCAGATCACTGGAAAAGGGGCTTCATTCAATAAGTATAAGCTTTGCTTGAAAGCGTAAACGGAAAAAAAGCATAAATTACGTCTAGTGCAACAAAGCCGTAAATATGTTTGAATTTGGATTGAAAGAAATTGTTTTTATTATTGATTAGCATGGGCATGGCAGATGAAAGCAGGAACTGTGATTGCGCCCCCTGTGCATTCCAAGGATGTAGCCTAGTTAGTCTACGGAAACTGGCTACTGCTGGGAGGTGGAACTCGGGTTTCGGCTTCACCGAAACTGCAGCATAGGATTCGGCCGAAACCGAAACTGTAACCGAAACAAGTCAAACCAGTTTCGGCCGAAACCGAAACTGAGCTATAAATTCATGGCCGAAACCAGACCCGAAACCGAAACCAAAAATTTGCCGGTTTCGGTTCCGAACCCGAAACCGAAATTCCGTCGACCTCTAAAACTCACGAGTGCTATTTAGGCAGACATTAATTTCATGAGTTCAAAGCATGAGGGAAATTATCTGCCAATAAATAGCACGAGTGAGTTTAATGGGCCAAAACACGAGTGTTGGAGAAAATTTGATAATTTCCAATAGCTCGCGAGGTATTTAGTTAGAGAATTCCTCGTCATTTTTCATTTTCAGCACGCTAAATTCGGTATGCAGAATTAAAAAAAAAAAATTATAAAAGTCACTGCTGCCCTCCAAATATTGGCACGCCAATTTGCACCACAGCAGCCAGGAATAAAATTGATATTCGTCGCCGCTGAAGCATGTCTCCAACAAACACCTCCAAACATTTTTACTTTAAACAATTCCGTAATAATAAATTAGTAAATGTAGTACATATTTTGACTTTTTCTAAAATTGCAATAGTAAATAAAAAAAAAAAAATCAAATACGTGATGTAGTGGAGCGTAATAAATTTCAAAACGGTGCTTAGAATTTGTTGCTAGGTTATATTTATGTTAGGCCTAACGACGCAGCCGGGATAACGGGCTTCGCCACCGGCTACTACGTGTGACTGCAGGCATTGCTAGGTTACGCAAACGAACGACACAGTGCATATTTCGAGAGAAAGGCCTTCCGATTGTTTTTGGTAGGAAAATACATACTTTTATTTGAAATGAATTTAACAAAACGTATCGTAACATGTCAATTGTGTAACGTTTGAAGCGAGTGACTGCCAAAAGCGTATCAATTTCAGAAGAGTGCTCGCCATGTTTTACACGGTGTTACATTACACTGCGTCGACCAATGAAAGCTATAGGATATTCCCTTTCTGATTTTGTTTTAAATTTAGCCACTGAACATCGACTTAAAGTGATAACACCGCAGTAGCTTTCGAAAGCTACTGGAGTGTTATCACTGTAAGTTAGTTATGATTGGACGAATTTAGTACACGATTAAGTGGGCAAATTTTCAAGTTTTCATTTAACGTCCAAAGTATTATTTGGTGCGATTAAGTTGGCGAATGTTTTGGTGTGTTGATATCACTCCTTTGAAGGCCCGAACCATTCGGAACATGGCGGCCCCTTTTACCAGTTTTGGTTTTTGATATGATATCAGTCCTTTTTTTAAAATTGTGCATTAGACTCAACCCCCTACCGTGCAGATGTGTAATAAAGTGGCGTGTCAACAAGAAATTGGTTTTCAACACTTTGCTACTACCTTTTGACTAGAGGCCGAACCATTCTCAACTTAGTCACCTCTTTATAAGTTTTTGGTTTGGTTTTAATTTTGTTGCAATTTGTTTTATTTCGTTAGTTTTGGTATGTTGATATCACTCCTTTGAAGGGCCGAACCACTCTCAACTTGGTGGCCTCTTCACTAGTTTTTGGCCTTGTTTATTTTACTATGATTTTACAGTTGGTTTATTTTTCGTAAACTGACGCGAATACAATTTCTTTGGCAATGTTGTTTAGATTTATCGTGCTACACTAGTGTGTGTCTACTGTCTAGGCACGCATGTCAGTATACACGTTGTCATTGTCCGAACTTTGGCTGTCCAATGAGAGACGAGGCCGACAATACTAACAATGGTTATAACTATTTTCGTACTTACGCACCATCCCACGCCATCCCCGTTACACCCCTAGGCTCCAAACTATAAAAAGTACGCAGTTCGTATCGTGCTGCAGCCACATAGCTGGAAGCCTTCCTGTTATCTCGGTATCGATGGAAAACAACATGGGGATGAGTGGACTAGAATTAGCTACCTAGCTAGTTAGCTAGTTAGCCAGCTAGCTAGTAGCTAGTTAAACATTTGCAACATTATTGAGGGTCAGATTTTGTATTGAAAGCAGCTTAGCTGGCTTGCTGACACGAGTTAATTTTTGTCAGGTGGGTCATTAATCTAGATTTCAACACAATTTAAGCATTTGTACCGCATTATTATTTTTCCCCAAGTATCTGAAGTGTGCTCAATTCTGCTTCAGGATATTAGACACAGGCGATGGTGTCACGCTATAATGATATACAACCTCGACAATTGAATTGATGCGATGTTTGTTGTGATGACGATGATTGTTGCCTAACCTGGCGCGACACACGAGCGTGTGTCTAGATAAGTCTGTACTGTTTTTTCGTATAGTTTTCCAAAACAAAAGCTATTGATTTTAACATTAAAATGCTTCATTTTAATCGTCTTATTAAGATTTTTGAAGTGTTGATAATCACAATTCAGTAGGATGGATCATTTTCAAGGTTTTAGCAAAAGCCAAGAACAGGTACCAAACATGCTCAAAAACCGACCAAATGTGATTTTTTGCCGAGTCAATAATTGTATCCCCCCCCCCCCCCTCAACATTTTCAATCCCTCAGACCATTTTTTTTTTGTTAAAAATTTATGAACTTGTTTCAAGTGGCGCCATCAACTGACAGACTTTGGAAACTTTGCCGTTGGCTGCCCTGCGCTTGCTTCAAGTGGCGCCATCAATTGACGGTCTTTGCAAATTTCGCCTCTTGCTGGCCTTCGTTTGCTTCAACAAGCACCACCTGTTGGCAGACTAAATTTGCCTACTGTCAAAAGATGATTTTAGATGATGTTCTTTTCTTAATTTTGGACAAATATAAGTAATGAATTGTAGCATCTATTGCTCAGCTGAGTAATTGTGTTCATGCCTAGTAATTTCGTATGCTTTTATCAACCCATTACAGCTGTAAAGTCCTCTGAAATCTAACTCATCAAAAAAATCATTATAATGTAAGGCAAGTTGTTCAGGATGAACATTTGTGCCAGTCACATTTTTTTTTTGCCTCGTATTTTTTATAAGAATTTTTTTGGTGAACCCTTAAAATTGATGATACCTGGAAAAATTGTGTATATTCAACTGAAATTTTTTGATACTCTGAAAGTTGATCTTGATTTTAGGCCACATCATAGGATACTTAGGGTCTGTAATTTCTTTTCCCAACTGCCATTCATTACAGAAAATGCTTTCGGCAGCTCACTTCCTAGTCTTTCTTATTTTGATGTTCAGAGCGTAACGAAGAGAAATAAACAAGTAGGCCAAAGTAACAGTGAAAATGTGTACTAAACAACTTTGTTCATTCAGTACAAACATAGAGAAAGAATGCAGCTGGTTCAGTTCACACCAATTCAGTCACATTTCTGAAGAACGGTTTGCCCTCTTTGGAAATTCAAAATCCACAGTTTAAAAAGCACCACCAAAAATTGTTCAAGCTTCCCCCAAAACTCAGGAATTTTCGACAACACTTTTACTGGTTGTTTTCTTTAGGCGACAGTCTAAGAGACTTGCACCATATCGTTCAACCAGTTTTAGGGAAAGCTTAAACAATTTTTGGTGGTTCGTTTTGAAGTGTGGATCTTGATTTCCAGCAAGTTTTCATGATGACTATCAACCAAAGCAAAACAGACGACCATTGGTTTTTCAAATAAGCTTTAGTACTCAGAATAATATGTTGTTTTGGTGATTAAATACAGGGTGGTCCACAAAAAACTGACGACCCAACATTTTTTAAATCCAACATTTCTAGTTAGCACCCCTCAGAACCAGGATAGGACAGAAATCTTCCAGTTTCACTAGATTTTATTTCTGTCCTCTTCTGATTCTGAGGGATGCTAACTAGAAAAGTTAGACTTAGAAAATGTTGGGTCGTCAGTTTTTTGTGGACCATCGTGTATCTTATAACCTTGTTTTCTTCCAGGAAAAATTATTTAGAAGTTGATCTTGCTAGGACCAGAATTGAAATGATGAATACTCAGTTCATCAAAGCCATTCAACAAAAATTATGTGTACGTTTATCTAGGTTTGGAGTTTACCCTTTGGTGTCAGTTTTTGTACTGATGTAAATCTTACAATTCTTATTAATAGAGTTTACGGTGTTTAGAGTAGTTTGCAATACAACATCATGCTTCGCAGTGTTCCACTAATGAATATACAAGGTCCCCCAAGCCTACCATTTTACACCTGGTGAGCAAAGAATTGGACTTGTTGCTGCAGAGAGAATGGGAGATCGATGAACGTGCACGTCCCGATAAATACCAGAGGCTACGCTAACGTTCAAATTTGGACTTGATAGCAGAAGTTAAAAGATGTAACCAGAGTTCAAAACAACCCTTGGAGTGCCTGAAAAAGACAGCTAGGTGAATGTATCCGTTTTTTACAGTGGGCATTATTGTGAGCTAGAACATTAATAAGAGTAATTTTCAAAGTATACCAACCAACGGTTTTTTCGGTGTTGACTCCATTGCATTCTTGACTTCTTAGTAAAGATGAAATGTGCTTTAACCGTCGTCATATCACAAGTTCAGGACATAAAATGCACAGACTGGGCAGCTTGAGCAGCTTTGGAGTTCCAGGGGATAACTTACTATTTTGATGTCCTAAGATTAGTGCGTGGCATTAGTTTTGGTTTACCAGCAAAACGACGTAGTTCTACTTTACAGCGTTTCATTTGCCTGGCATCAGCTGTTGCAACAAATTTGTACAAATATGTACTAACAATGACCAAGACAGGAAGCTTGTGAGCGGCAGCCTGTAATTTCAAAGAAGTTCCATTTCCTTCCGCCGTTCCTTCTGGAATTTGTTGCAATAGTACCGGCACCGAATTCGGAGCCTTCATGTCCTTAAAATGCATTATAAACCATTTTTAACATCGAAGCAGGCAATGTGGCGGCCATTATTATTTTGAGTAATTTACCAGCTATGAGCAGTGCTCTTTTTTATGGTCTGCCGGTTTGTCTAACCACTTCGTAAAATAGTATAATACCAGGTGGCAAGTGAATTGGAATCAGGTTTCTAGCCGGCTTCGTTTGGTAAAAACCACACATGCCTTCGGATGGGCCATGCCTCGCTGACACATGGATTCGCCTTCGTAGTGGAGATGTGTCTGTATGTATTCCTTGCTCCGTACAATCATGGTTGTTCATTTAGGCAGCCCACGTTCATTGTGGAGAGCATGGTGGGGTGGAACTTCCAGTATTTGCGGGAAGTCACGATGGTCTTCCAAAATCAATACACACCACAGGTTTTTTTTGTCACGATGGTCAATAGAGAAATGAATTTTCTTCACTTGTTTGTAGTGTATTTTTAGCTTTTGCAGATTTGAATTCTAGCTTCTCAATTTTATTTAAATGGATGAATTGAGCTGAATGTTTGTGTCTAAAATTTTATCTCGTGCTCTGTGTCCCTGTTCAGATGTTGTTTTATCTTATCCTTGTTCAATATTTGAACTCTTCAGCTGCATCTACTCCTAACACGGTATATCTTTAGCTGCATCATTTCAGTACACATTAACTTTCGGCCAGTTTATTTACAGTAATTATGAGTTTGTGATATCGGTGTTGGACTCCCAGTACTTGTATAGAGAAGTATACGATCGGATTGGTAAAAAGTGGTATCGGTGCAGCCCTGAGCAACTTTGTATCACACTGCATTTTAGTGGTACTATTGACTACTCTGTTAGTAGGCCAATGAAATAAATATGTGATATTTATTTTAAGATGCGCGTGTGTCTGTTTTGTGGATGAATCAATGATGTAGATTAACGAAAAAATTGCGTAATGTTGATCAGCCTGCAATACTGGAAGGTTGAGGCACGTGCATTCTACTTACTCTTTGGCTATTAAAAGAAAAAAAATCCAACCTTATTCCAAAGCAATTTTTGGTAAGACATAAAAGAACTAGCACGACTACAACTTTTTCAGATGAGGGTAGCACATAGAAAACGATATCACCAGTGCCAGGAGGAAAATAGAACATTTTTCTTACCATAACTTGCACTGTATTGTAAAGTCAGGAGTGTGTAGAGTGGTAAAATTCTGTCATTAGAGGTGTGCATCACCAAGGTTAATTTTAGGTCCTTTGTTCTTAAACAATGCAAGTTTCCTTGTAATTTACTTGGCAAGAGACATTTTATTTTACACAGAATTACATGATTACTGGTAATATAATTAAACTAACTATGACTTACTCAATTTTTACTTAAAGGTGTCCTGTAAGGACCATCTTCGTCATCATCTCTTGCTATTTAGGAACCTAACCAATATTTCTAAAAATTCTTTGGGCTTTTCGGAGTGAACCCAGTGTCCAGCACTAGGTATGTACTCGAAATCGGCTTTAGGAAATAACCTTTGCTTTATGAGGTCGTGTTCATCTCTCCTGAAATCAAGAGATACGACAAATTAGCACTAATTTAATCAGCCTCACAAAATCATAATTTGTGGCTCCGGAAAGTAAAAAAAAGTCGGAGTTTAGCCAAAAGATATAGAATCTACTGACGTGAACTTTAGCCCATAAGTAATATGAAAATTCATTGTTGCACACAATACTTTTTTTTTTCTTTGTCGCCAGTTTCATGAAGGCATACTTAAGGATTGTACAACACATGGCACAAATGTATATATTATGTATAAACTATCGGGAACACTGCTTTTCCCCACGTTACGAGATGTCTTATGAAACGACCAGTCAAACCTACCACCATTGATAATCGAAACTTTAGAAAGCCAAACCGTATCGTCCATTGTTCAATGTTGTTAAGAAGGTGCTAGCGCTATTACAGGGAAATATAACTGTTGAAAGTAGTTTCTGGATAAACGACGTAATTGTTGTTGAAAACAATAGTGTTAAGAAAAATCTGTTGTAGCAGCCCATCCAACAGTCCGTAACGGCAGGTACAAATGAACAGAGTGGGCTCGTTCATTTGTTCCTGGTAACGGTTAGCACTGTCGGTGGCATTTCAAAAATTGAAGTTACTAATGACCCTTGCTGTACATAACACCAGAACAATTAGTAAGATGTAGAACAAAACAAGATAAAGCTGGGGGAAAAATTTTAAAAAATGTAAAAAAAATTTTTTGGGAAAATCAAGTAAAGAAGCTTGCCCCCTTCCTCAGCCAACTGTATTTCTAGCACTGTCACTACTACAGTTACTCAGTCAAAGCAGAGTACAAGTGCATGACCATAGTCAGAAATATTAGTCTTCTGAATTTCCTTTTGTTGCTAGCACGTAGAAGTAATTGCTCACCTTGGAGTGGAGACAAAAAAAAATTAATTCTTGCAATCATTGACACTGCTAACAAGTATTTAGGAATGTTAAGGGCAAAATCTACCATTTACAATAGTCGACATCGATTCAACAATTATAAATGAAATATGTGTTTCTAACACACAAATCGAGTCTCTTACGGAAGCAGTCAAGTTCGAAAAGACGGGTATGCTATTCAAGTCAAGTGTATGCCACTTGGAGGTTTGATACACTCTTAGCCAAAGCCACGGCATAGGAAGACAAGAAGGAAAATTTTGCTAGTAAATTGCAATCAGAAATTCCTACCATCCTTTACACGCAAGAATGGACATGAGCACCAGGCATTACAGGACCCTTATCTTCCCGAAAATGCCAAGGGTGGGCTTCGGCCAGACTCTAACCCGCCACTCCGGCATATGAAACAATTGTGCTACTCGTTCGGCCACCCTGACCTCCTGTGACCTTGAAAGTGTATAATACTTAGAAGATGATTGCCTCCACTGACAAGAATCCTGTTTGCTCTACAAGTTAGTTACAAACAGGGACCATCCTTACGGCCAAAAAGTATCTACGGCATTAAAATTTGGTATTTGGACAACCAGCTTGCAGTGTTCAGTGTTAAAAAAATAAGGCAGATTCACTGACAAGCAACCCAGATGCCTTTAGTAAGTGTAGTTCAAGTGATGCCAAGGGATCTTGTGGCATATTTCTTGGGCCAATGCTTAGAAAAGTATAAGAGCGATCTTGTGAAATGATGTTAGGTAGATGCAAAAGGATATGGTGTGTGTGGTTCCAGGGGTTAAATGGTGTAAAAAACTGGGGTTGGAGGGGCTCTGTTCGACTGTCTTCATCAGGCTACTACACCAAACACTTTTTCGTCTCGACTGGTCGATGAAGCCTGATGAAGACGGTTGAACTGAGCTCCTCCAAGCCCAGTTAATCCTGACTGTTGAAAATTTGCGAAGATATTGTGCTGACGAATATCTTTTTCATTTGAAATTTTGCTTGTCTACTGTAAACAAATACCTAGTGTACACCAATGTACAGTATTTGACGCATAACTATTTATACATGGGCAATATGGCGTACAACCCCATTATTTCACAAATACTTCAGTGTACGTACCTAATGTAATCAGAATTTTCTCCCCCGATGAAAAGTGTTGGTCCAGAATATGATGTATTATACGATGGGAACTGGAATATCGTCTCTAAATTTTCTGCGATGGCGTCAAGATTAACCTTCCATTTAAATGACTTGTTAGGTCCTTCTTCAAGGTTGGTGACTAGAAAATCACGAACACCAGGAGACTGAAAAACAAAGAATAAAATATTTTCCATTAAACAAAAATTTGGCATTTGTACATTTTCCATTCCTGGTCAGATCACCAGTTTTCAATTTGTGTTGCCAACTTCCCAAAACTTCCGAATTGGTGCAGGGCCGGGCCAAGGCCAGCGAAACTGGAGGGGCAAAGCATAATTTGACGCCCTCTGTCAGGTTTGCGCCCCCCCCCCCCACCAATAACTTATACTCTTAAAAAAAAGATGACTTATTTGGATGGGTGCCAGACAGTTCGAACCAGAACCAGAAAATTCAGTCTCTGCAAAAAGTTTGGTCCCAAAGTAAAAAAAAAAAAAAGAAGGAGCATTTGGTCCCAAGTTATGTCGTCTTAAGCTTAGAAATGTTGGTGACATTTCGTGCAATACAGATTTAAGAGCACACTCAAAGTTTCACTCTTCAAGTCCGGCAGTGAGTTTCTGGCAGTTTTGACTGGCATGGTTTTAGGATCGTTCCCGTGCGAAGATCAGCACCCCCGTTCCCCTCCCCGGGTTCTGGTTGCATTTGCAGGGAGTTCATTTTTTTCTTGAGAGACCGAATTTTCGTACGAGTTATATTTTAGACACAACTGAATTACCGCACTATCCGTTTAATTTTGGAACCGAATTGTCTGGGAGAGAAATGTCGAAAATATATTTGAATGGCTTCACATCACGGACTAAGAAATAGTCGCTTTTTCGGCTGCCCCCCGTTCCCCTCCTCTCCCGACGCAGACCAACTCTAACTGCATTGATGACCTTTGAAAGTAGTGATATAATTCAACCAGGGAAAGGCCGCCATGTTGATCTTATTAGCCAAGTTAATCTCACCGAATAATACTTTGGACATTAAATGAAAACTTGAAGATTTACTGCAGTGAGTAGCAATAATCTAGTTTTCATTTAACTTTCGAACGATTAGTCGGTGCGATTAACTTGGCTAATAGGATTAACCATGGCGGCCTTTTCCTGGTTGAATCATACCACTACTTTCAAAGGCCGATCCTTTTTGGAAACTTGGCGGCTTCTTTTATGCCAGTTTTGGTTTTAGGTGGATTGTACATACGTCTCAGAAAGTAAACTACAACCAAATTTGTATTCTATGAACTATAGTTTATTTGATTTTTTTCTTTTGTCATTTATTTGCAATTGTAATTCATTACAAACATTGCAGATATGAAGCCTTTTTAGTTAGGTCTGTTGATGATTGAAGCAATATCTTCGATATTTGTACCGATGGTATCATTTTGCCAAAACAGTCAAACCCGAAAAAATAACAAGTTGTCCCAATTTGATGGGCACACGGCAATTTTCTAAAAATAACCAGTGATGCCGCAGGGGCGGTAATATGAGAACCAACTGGTCAAATCACTAAATATCCGAAAAGCGGAGTCCTAACTATGCAAACCATTATAAGAGAAAGCCATGGAGAAAATAATTAAATCATTAAGCTGATATTTGGTAACCGTATAATAATTTTAAGGTCATAAAACCCCTAAGTAAAATTACGTATGCAATCCTAGGGCGACGCACACAGTCCAGGGAAAATACATAAAACTATTAATTGTATAAACACGGTGCCTTATTTTTTTTTTACAAATTTTCCTTAGATGCTCTTCCATTTTTTTGTCGTTTTCTGCACGTAATTTTTTCTTGGTCTGTCCCTGCGCCCTCGAGTCCTTTTGCTTATCAGTGGAAAACGTGCCAGTCGCATACTGTCTACTGCAACTTGCTCACGTTTTTACTAATTGCTTCCTCCTTACCGAGGGTTCTTACTCACGTGGCAGGTGGCAGGCATGAGTTGGCTTGCCACTGAAGTGGGATGGGGATTTAAGGCAATTGGAAATAAAATACCTGACCTTGACAACGGTTACGGCTAGTTGATGAATTCTGGTAAAATTTTTTGGGGTTTATTACCTTTTTTATAATCGCTAATCAGTTAAAGTAGGCTAATTAAAAAAAAAAGAATTTTTTTTTTTTTTGAACACTTGAATTTGGTGCCCCTGTTAGTCATTTTTTTTTGGGGGGGGGGGCAGCTGTCCCCCCCTGCCCCCCCGTATGGCACGGCCCTGAATTGGTGTAAACAATTACCAACAGTCAGCAACAAGCCATATGCACAAGACTTACAACTGAACACAATGTAAAATTGTGTAGATTTACGTAAAAGTAAAACAAAACAAAAAAGGAATTGACCTTAAGTGATTTCACTTCATTTACCACGAAACCCTCAATATAAAAATAGACATTTTACGCTGAAGTTTCATGATGAACAAATTCAAAGACAGCTCACTCGACTAGTCATTTAGTGGTGAATATTCCATCCTAAGAATGAAGCTAAATGTCACACACAAAAATATAAATACGGTATTTTCATGAAAACGGTGCTATGTCTGCGTAAGTCTATGGCTGTGGTAGCCGTTTGGGTACCACTCAATTTTAGCATTGTTACCTCAATGATGCTGCAGGATGCTTGAGATTTGAACGGCCGCCTCAGTGACCCAAGTGGTCCTCCCTATAAGAATGGCGGCTGTGAGAGCCTGCCATCTTTTTGTCTCTCAATGTGTTAAAAGATGACTCGAGAGGGGAGGCAGGGTGGGCCCTAAGGTATTGTACTTTTTCCGCAAAAGAAACCATTTTTAGCCGGCCTGGCTGGGGGCCGGCAACATGTTCTTTTTTTATGCTGGAAAAAGTCCAATAACTGTCAATTTTAGCATTGACAGGCCGACCTCGTCAAATTAGGTGGCGGGCGCCTTTTTAGTGAGTTCCCTGAGGTTTTGAGGCTGGCATCACCCTGGATGTTCTTCACGTGTGTACACATGGGGGAGTGTACACGTGAAGAGTTTTCCCTCCTTGTCGTGTCAGACTTATTTTTTTTTATGGTGATTTTTTTTTCAAAAGGAAGTTGGTGCGTTACCTTAATCGGTGGGTGACACTTCGGCTTTCTTGTAGTTGACAGTTTGATGACAGATCCGGGAATGAGAAAGAGTGGCGAAATTGAGAGTTCCAGTTTCAGATGTCAAGGCTTGCGCATTGATTGCACTTGGGAGTTCAGTTTAGTGTTATTCACTAGTTGGGTGGTGGGTGAAGGGGGGGGGGGTGATTCCCTCTTGTTGTTATTTTTTATTTATTTTTATTTATTTATTTTTATTTTTCCTGCAGAAGGGTTCTCCTTTAAGCCTCCGCTCGGGGAAGCTCCAAAGAGCGGGGGCTGTTTTTGAAGTGGATGGAAAAGGATTGGGGCCTGAAAGACTCCCTTATCGCAGGGAAAACATGCGATGTGAATGCTTATTATTTTTTTTTGAAGAAGGTATTTTTTTTTTAGTGCTCCTGAGAGGGTGGGTGAGATCGATGAGCGAAGCAATAATAACTCCTGGCTTTGGATCTGCACATGACGCAGGGAATTAGGAAAGTTGGCACAGTTGAGAGTTCACACTTGTCAGGGTGTAGTGGGTGGGATGCCTGGGAATTGACATGTTGCCAAAGGGGAGGTGATTTTGATTGCCTTCCAAGCTTCTGCAAGATGTTAAAGAAGACATCTGATGACTGTTGAAGAGCTAGTAGGGCAATTCTGTCGAGTAGTTCGTCGGAGTATGCAACGTGTTTGGAAGGAAAGGATGAAGGTTTCATCCGTGGGTCTGAAGGAGTTGCCAGCTGCAAGGGGTGTTGAAAACCGTTTGGTGGCTTGTATGTGGGACGCATGGACTGGAGGTCGTCGATCGGGTGGAAGGCCCATGGGCAAAATACCTTCGGAGGGTTTAGTCCTGCATGAGGGGGGGGGGGGGGTGAAACCTTCTTTGTATGAAGGGCTTTGAACAAGACGTTGCATTTTAGGTCCTTTAAGTTGTACTGCATTTGTTATACGAAGATTATTAACTTTAGATTTGAGTATGGAAATCGTTTGATGTTGATGAAAAAACAGGTCTTAGAGGTGAAGGAGAAATGGCTTTACCTTTGCGTGGTTCATGATGAACTGGCGCTTAGCACGATTGTTTAACCCTTTAAGGACTGCATGCGCGCTAAGAACTTATAACTGACTTGTAGCAAAAAAATAGCAGCTTCTCACCCAGTTGAGGTACGGGTATGAAACCTGTGTCATTTTTATCCTTAATGATCTGGTTTTCATATCCCAGTTTAAATTTTACTGTAATTGGCTGGAAGTTTTCTATATGACTTGTAGAAGAGCTGTAAACAATGATTATACAGCGGGCGCATTCGGGCGCACCCGTCCTTAAAGGGTTAAATGGAGTTCATGCTTGATTGTATGAAAAATTCTGTCTTGATTAACATCAAATATTTCTTCATCGTCTAGGCCGTAAAGTTAGGTATGGACCGACTCTGGTTGGATTGAGGCCGGGATGCTTGAAATTCCGGTGTGGAGGTGTGTTCAGGAGAGTTTGTTGGTGTGGAATCCAAACGGAGAGAGGGAGTCTCGACATCGGAGTTGTCACGTTGTGGAGAGGGTGGAGTTGTTGGAATTCCATAGTCTTGGAGGGGAAGTTCAGATTCAACTACCGGAAGATCCCCTTGGATGAGTAAGGAAGGGCTTTCTTCTGGGGCGGGTGAAGGGTGAAGGGAGGGGCTCCAATGGAGACTCCTTCTTCGGCGGGCCTGGATCTGGAAGCCTTGTTAGGGGAACCGAAGGGATTTGGAGCATGTTGGGTTCAGGAACCAAGACGGGACTGAGGAATGACATGGGTGGTTCTGTCAATCCAAGGTTTGGGCTTGGAGGTGATTACTGTCATCATGTAAGGGGCCAGAAGGGAGCAAGAAATGGCGGGCCTCAGCAGGTTCACCGCTGGCGAAGGGACGACGGCGAAGAGGGGCTACCCCACCTGTGGTGTCCAGAGGAGTGTGAGGAGACAGACTGATGGTTCTCATTGACGAGAAAGGAAGACCTTGAACGTCTGGGATGAGCCTAATGGAGATGTTTGCTGAGAATGGGTCTGAAAGGCGACATGAAGATAGCCGAGGGGCGTCTTGTGGTTCGTGTGGCCGTAATCTTTTGGTAGAAAGACGGACGAAGGACACTGCCGGCTGAAGGGAGCCGAGATGTGGGGCAATCCCGGGAGACGACATGAAGGAGGCTGCGATATCGTCAGAATGTTGAGTGGTGATAAGGCGAGTTTTCCGGTGAAATGATGGTGTGAATGGATGAGCTTGGCTGGGATGGAAACGGGTCGGGAGACGACCAACGGGGCGTGGAACCAAAATGGCCGAAGGAGCTGGATGAGTGAAGGACACCGTCGGCCGAAGATCTGATCCCAGAAGGAGGCTGAATACGTGGGGCAAAAGGGAGCCATGGTGAGTTAGCTATGAAGGGAAGGCGTGAACGGATGAGCTTGGCCGGGAATTTTCTGTGGGTATCGTTGTTGACGGGCCGTGGCAAAGGGAGTTCCGGTGGTGACGGACTTGACGAGCGGATCGCCGAAGGAGTCTAGCTTTGTGAAGCGATCCCGGGAGGCAGCAGGAAGGGAGCCATGGCGTGTCGGCTGCAAAGGGAAGGCGAGAGCGGATGACCTAGGCCGGAAACATCAAGTGCGTCGTGGGACCATGATTCAGGAGTTCGTCGTGTGCCGAAGGGGCGAGGTAAACGATGGGGAGACCAAGGGCACGCAGGCAGGATCCGGCTGAAGGACCGAAAGGGCTGAAGGGCTTGGAAATGTGTGGATCGGACCCGGGAGACCACGGGACGGGAGCCACGGTGTTTTCAGTTCCAACGATGAACTGGACGGAAAGTTATGATGGACAACCAGGGCAGGGGGAGACACCAGCCTGGACTAACGGAAGGTGGAATGATCCCAAGAGGATGGGAAAGGGGGGAGGGGGGACACCATGTCTTCCGGACGAAAGGCGAGGAACCAGCATATATGAGCGGCCGCCCGGGGCGGCAGCCTGAGACAGAGGGATGTAGTGGACGAATGCCTGATTTGGAATTCGAGAAAGGGTGGCAATTAGAGCGGAGCCTTTCGGCCGGCTAACCGTGGTGTTCATCGAGGTTGTTGCTTGAGGAAGGGCTGGAGCGGAAGCGACGAAACGGGGACGAAGCGCGAAGGGGGCTCCAACGGAGAACCCATCTTCGGCGAGACTAGATCCGAAGGCACAGCCAGGGAAACCGAAGGGATGAGAGACCAGGCTTTGGTGCTTGAACAAAGGATGGAAATGAGGAAAGGCCTGGACGGTCCAGCAAATCCGTAGAAAGGGACTCGGAGGCATTTTCGTCATAATGGGTGGAACCTGAAGTGAAGGAATCGGCGATCATTGATGAAGGGTGGGCCGGAGCGGATTTTCGAGTCGGCGAAGGGACGAAGCAGAAGAGGGGCCATTCCTCCTATAGTGTCCACAGGCGTGTAAAGAGAAGGTCTGACGACTTTCTCTTTGGCGAAGGGAAGACATCGAAAGACTGCGTTGAACAGGGTGGAGATGTAGCTGAGAATGAATCTGGAAGGATCGGAATGCGGCACGATGATGGATGTTGGCCTGGCAAAGGGATGGGCGTGAGTAGTTGAGCTTGGCCGGGATGGAGACTGCCGAGAGGCGTGATGCGGGTCGTGGGATCAAGACACGGCGGGAGCAAGACAGGTGAAGGTCACCGCCGGCTGAAGGGAGCTGAAATGTGGAGCGATCCCGGGAGACAACGGGAAGGATGTCACGGTGTTTTCAGAGCGTTGAGTGGCGATGGGGCGGGTTATCCGGCGAAGAGATGGCGTGAACGGCTGAGCTTGGCCGGGAAACGTACAGTGGGTCGTGGGATCGTGAGACATCGGCAGTTCGTAAAGCGACGGACGTAGACGGCCAAAGGGCGAAGGGAGCCACGGCATTTTCTGCGTGTCGTGCACCGATGGGGCGGGTTACCGAAGGCATCGTCTGCCAAAGGATGGAGGATCCAGGGAGACGTAGGCAGGCGGGGACCGGCCGAAGGGCCGAAAGAGCCGAAGGGCTTGGAGGAGACAACGGGAAGGGAGCTACGGTGTTTTCGGTTCCAACGATGAACTTGATGGGAGGCCATGATGAACAACTGAAAGGCAGGGGTGAAACACCAGCCTGGACTAACGGAAGGTAGAGCAGTTCCGGGAACGGGAAGGGAGCCACGATGTTTTCGGACGAAAGGTGAAGAACCAGCAGAGACGAGCGGCCGCCCGTGGCGGCAGCTTGAGACAAAGAGATGACAGGCTCTCGCAGCCGCCATTCTTATAGGGAGGACCACGCATGCGCGGTTGGGTCACTGGGGCGGCCGTTCAAGTCTCAAGCATCCAGCAGCATCGTTGAGGCAACAATGCTAAAATTGACAGGTATTGGACTTTTTTTCCAGCATAAAGAAAGTAAAAAATAATTACCTAAAACGAAAATATAAACCAGCTGTAAATTTTTGCATTCAGTTCCTGCAATGCTGTTCCATCTTGGAGAAATAAAACTCTCTTTAACCGTCCAGCCTCGCAACCCATCTGCGCATGTGCAAGCATAGACCCTCCCCTTAAATGGTGTTACGGCGATAGCCAGCCATCTCTTTTCTTATCGATCAGTCATGGTTGTGACTGAAGAGGGGAAGTTAGGAGGGTACAAACAGGTAGTGTATATTTTCGTTTTAGGCAATAAAAACTAATTTTGACCTCCCCGGAAAAAATTGGCTTTCTAGTTGTTGTTTCGAAAATATCTGTAAATTTACAGAAGACCTCATTACACACGGTGGTGGGTACCACCTGATGGGTTCTCAAGGGTTGCGAGCTGGGCTTTCCTGGAGAGCGGGTATCTGCAGATTTTTATGCGCAAAGGCTATCTGATTTCCCAAATGCAGAAGCTGAGAAGCTTGGAAAATCTGATTTGAGAGTTTGCCAACCTAACAAAAACTGAAAGGAGTAGGGGTGATGGGGGCTTCGAAATGGATCGTCTTGAGGCTTGATGAGGACATAGGCGTTAGCAACAGGATGAAGGAGTGGAGAGCCCAGAGAGTTCACAGAGTATGCCATGGTTCCAATGTGTTAAGGATGATCAGTGAAAGCTTTGGAAGATGGATTGAGAGAAGTGAGAATCTTCTCATTGTCGATTTAGAGACGTGCTTCAAGAGACAGTCTTGGCGTGAGAGAAGAAGGTGGTGTTTGGGGGAACATGGTTTTGAATGGAAGGTTGCCAAAGGTGTTTGTTTCCCCCCCCCCCCCCTTTTCTTTTAAAATGAAAATCGAAAGAGGAATTTTGAAGATCTTCAACTTGGAGACTGACGGAACTGGTGAATCTTAAGGAAGTCGGATAAACGAGACAAGAAGTGTGGCAGAGCCACCCGACTGAAGTAAGAGTCCCCGTTCTAGCTCAAAAGCTCGAAGAAGGAGAGGATGGAGGGGGAGGTTTGGTTCAGTTACGTCGGGAGGAGAAAGAAAAATTAGCCCTCGTGCGGCAATCAAAGCAGGGAAGCGTCTGGGTTTTTGTGAGTGATACCTTCTTCATTTCAGTCCGACAGGTAGGAACCGTCGGTGTTGTCTAATTGCCAGACTTGTCTCACAACGCATTTTTCTGGCTGCATGGCGGAGTTGGCTCTGATCCTTTCTGTCTCCAGGTTGGAATGAGAATGCGAGGTGAAAATCAGGCCAGGAGATGTTTTCGACGGCGCTGGAACAGGTGGCAGAGAGGGGTCGGAACCGAAGATGGTTGGAACGGTTTGGAATGTTTGAGTGGTTTTGGAGTCCAATGAAGGTTTCTTCAAGGGAGGGCTGTGATTTGCTGTTTGGAGGTTGTGGCCTGTGAATTTTGAATGGACGTCTTGAAGCAGAAAGAAGCTGAGACCTTTTGCCAAGAGCTCCCGACTTGGGCAGTGGGACAATTTGCGCATGTGTGCGTCGGCCAATTGGAGTAGAGTGCGAAGCTTGTTGTTACTTGCAGAGAGGTTGGTCATGTTCAGTTTGAGGGCAGAAATTACCTTCTTGGCATTTGAAAGCTGAGTGGATAATCGGTGAAACTGAGTAGCAAAATGGGTGACACTTTCTTTTGCAAGCGATTCAGACCACTCGAAGATAAATGGAGCTTCTTTTTGAGTATGGAGCGACACTGGAAAAGTGTGGTGATGAAGCAGCTTTGGAAGGTGAAGAGTCAAGATCTAGTCCAAATGAGGCGCAGGGGACAGACGAGGGGTCAGGATTTGGGTTTATACCAGAAGGATTGTTGTTAGAAGCTGCTGGAGGAATAGCCTCGGAGGGGGTTGACATTGTTGAGGCTAGCTTGATTGGGATGATGGAGGTGGAAAGTTCTTGAGCCGAAACTAGAGGTAGTGAACGTGCCGAACAGGCGAGGGAGGAGGCAGCTAATCATTAAGTGACGGAGCAGAAGAGTTGACCTTGGAGGCAGCAGATTTTGAGGTTTTCTTCCATGAATGATCGGAAGTGGAGTGGTGATGGGAAATCAGAATTTGAGTTGAGGTGTCGAGATGGGCAGAGGGCCGAATTTCCGGAGTTGGTGGAACCGCCAGAGAGGTGGCTGAAGGGATTGCAAATGAGGAGCATGTGGAACAAACCAACAAACCCGAGGACGAGGAAGTGGAATTCGATGGTTGACGGTGTTTCAGAGATGGCAAGGGTTTCTTTACAAAGGGCTTCGAGGTCAGGACTTGGAGACTTTCCTTCTCTTTTTTCTTCTTCATTTGGTCTGAAAGAGTTTTGGCGGCTTTGTTTTTCTTGAAAAGTAATGACCAGTCCTTGGGAGGGATGGGCAAGCAGGGATCGAGGCAGAGATCGAGGCCAAAGTTGCACTCACGATGGGACTGGCAAGGGGTGTGTGGATCGTAACGTTTTTGTTTACAGACAATGGCAGGACAGGTGCAGGTGTCCTCTAACAAAAGTTGTGGATCCCAACAAACCACTACAGCGTTTAAAAGCCATGAACAGATTGATTAAAGCAGCAGTTGCGAAGAAAACGAATGAGAAGTCGAAACGACTGCACAAAGAAAAGCCTGAAAGGCAGGAGCTTGAGGGTGGCGAGGAGATGAAGAGAAAAGCGTCTTCAAGACAGGACGGTGCCGAGGAGGAGGAGGACACGGGAAGGCCGAGAGAGAAAACAAAGGATGTCAAGCCACCAAAGGAGCGAAGGACAGACGAGTGAACGAAGGGACCCGTACGACCGCCAAAAGGGCAAAGCCAGGTGATGGAGGGCCATTACAACGGAGCAAAGCATTCAGAGTGGAAGGATCTGCTGGAGAAAAATGAAGGATTCAAGAACGAAGGATTTTATGTGTAAAGGCTGCAGCGAAAGAGACAGCAGTGATGGTGTCCAGACTAGGGCTGGTACTTTCCGGTTTTTTAGTTATCCGTTTAACCGGTTTTTTTTCCGGTCGGTTACACGAAAACCGTTTTTCCGTTTTCAGCAAAAAATACAGCAAAAAAAATTTCACCACTGTGTAATACATTATTAAAAAACAAAGCTGAAAAAAAATATGATTTAGTCCTTGGTAAGACAAGCGCAATTATTGACTACATTTTGCATTTTGGGATTTAAACTAGAAGAAAGTTGATAAATTTAAGTACTTATTTTATTGAGAATTTTGACTTTATGTAGCTTTAAAATTTCTACAAGATGTCAAATTTTACATCTTAACGACAACGTAAGCCAAAAACAAAACAACAAAATTTAATACGTTTTCGTTAATGTTCCATTAATTTCAAATTATGAGCCAGAAAAATTAGCATGTTTGCGTTTTCGGGTAGCAACGCATTTCGTTTACGTGTTATGACGGCGCTTCCCTGCCGTTCGCGCTAGGTATAGACGAGTCCACTTCTCATGACGCGGGGAGGGCAGATGCTGGCCAGCATATCTTTAACTGCCTCGTGTACGCGCTGGCGATCAGCAGTTTGTTTCGAAGAAAGTAAGCAGCTTCGATGGGACAATAAGCCCATGCCAAATATTTGTAAATAAGCTGCCCCCTACCCACCCCGGTTTTCTACTTTCACTGATTTTGAGTATTTGGATTAGTAGGCCTAAATGATGACACTTGGCTATTTTTGGCTCGTTCACCGCGGTTTTTGAATGGTGCCCGCATCAAACGTTTTTCGGATATGGGTTTTATAATCCGTGTAACCGAACGTGGAACGGTTTCCGGTTAACCGTGTAACCGATCCCAGCCCTAGTCCAGACGTAGACAAAAGACGAACAGGAAACTGTCCCCACGAACAATGAGAGGCAGACGGCATGGGAAGATCAGGGGCGAGGAATCGCATGCAGGCAAAGGCAAGGGGCAAAGGATCCTTTGCAGACAAAGGAAGGACCAAGGGGTTAAGGATCCGACGCAAAGAATGTGATGGAGGGAGAGGAAAGAATTTGAATCGGCATCGGCTGAACTATGCTGGGGTACCAATTATATTGGTGATAGCAAGATGTAATTGTAATACTGCCATAATCTCAGGCAACAGTTATCTGCGTTATAATCTAGCCATTTATTTTTGGTGCAATTCATGGGCCCGAAATTGAAATTTGCCTTATATTGGAGGTGCCAAGCATTCCAGCTAGTACGGTATTGCCCCTGTTGTGACTGGGGGTTGGTTTTTTTTTCTTTTTCTTGAAATGGGTTTGCGGGTGAAAAAAAGCGGGGGCCTTTATTTAGCTGAAAGAGCAGTTAATAAGTTGCAAGGCAGTGGATTTTATGCGGCTTTGGCAAGAGATTTCAGTGCAAGTCTTGGATACATTTCTTTTTAAATAAAAATTATTAAAAACAAAGGTTCTGAAACTCTCCTATTCAACAGATTTATAAAATTAAATCTGTCTACATGAAACAGCCGGATCACACCTCCACAACTGAAGTAGAACTACGTTCTCTCTTATGCTAGAAATCTTGTCTGCTACACAAGACGATACACGAAGGTAATAAGAACAAAATAAAAATTATTTACAGACAATGGCAATTAGGCAATCTAGGTAAAATTAACTGGATGACTGCAAATGCCTCAACGTCTTTGGGTACAAAGTAATACATTTCCTGTAATTTAACCCTCCAAAATCCAAAGGATCCGGGAAAAAAACTTAACAGTAGCTGAAGCAATACGCGTCTAGAAGCAGGAAGGCTTTCAATAAAGGTGGATGATAACGAGACTAATGTGGATTACATCACAATAAAGGGACAACTATTGAGACAAATTACAGTGTAGAAACTTAATTATCTGAACTAATTAGGACCAAGGGGTGTTCGGATATTAAATTACCGTAAATTACCAATTAAATGTCCTGGCAAAGCAACTGCCCATGCCCCTAAAAAACTCTGAGGTGAAAATCATGAAATAGGCTAATTACAACCCTCCCCTTAAATTATTGTTTTTCTTCTGCAAAATTACCTACAAAGATGGCCGGGAAAACAAACGCTTATACAATTGTTGTACAGTGGAAAACAGAAGAGCTGTCCCGATTTATCGTTCCTTGGCGTGCATGTTGTCGTTTGCTCCAGGAAGGCAGTAGATGCCACTATATTTCACTCCTGGACTGCAAGCAACTCCCCATAGCCAAGTGTACTACTATCGCTTTGTTGCAGGAGAATGACTGGAATGCTTGAACGGGTATGGTTTTGTTTTGAATAGCGTGGAAAAGATCACTACCTTCTCTACACCAGGAGGCATGGAGTCTTCCTCTACTGTACCTCTCTACCCCTTACCTCCTGTCCCCATCTTTACAGCTGGACAAGCAATTAAAAGGATGTAAAAACTAGCCTTTTCTGTGATGAATGGCCACAAGTCATGTCACAAACGGGATTTAGGTTGTTTTAACACCCCTGATTTTTGCCAAATTAACTACACGCGCCCATGGGACATTTAATAGGCAATGTATCGTAATTGGACCACTGAATTAAACATTCTAAACCAGGGCTCGAAATAAGCGATATCATATCACAACTTGCACCAAAATGTTGGATACTTACAAAATGGCGATGCAAAATTGAAATTAGAGTAGCAGTTTAGCAATTCGCCATTACGGCTAAAAGAAATTTATAACCATGTTAATAAAAAAGGCTTTTGAAAAAGGCTTACTCCATTTATTAAAAAAATAATAATTTAAGATACTGTGAAGCCAACATTAATTTGCCAGCACAGAGCGAAAACAACAGCATAGGCCTAGCTTACAATCTGTACTGAGAAAACCAACACGAGACATAAATGAATGCTCTTAATACCAAACCCAACAGAAGTTCGTTTCTTTTTATACTAAGTGCAATCACTCAAGTTAAAGCATTCTTTAGATGATACACAATCATAACGCAGAGTATCGCAATGTTTAGAAATCGGAAAAAAAATTATGCAATTTATATGTCAGGCGGACCACTTTCTCTTGTTCTAGTTGAACTATCAAGTAAAACGAAAATGGCATGATGCATGTTGTCTAGAAAAAATTATACTTCATGAAAACTGCTAACCATTATTTTGCAATTACTACGTAAATTTTTATTTTGCATCGAAATTACGTCACACACTTTTTTCGGGACATTTTGTGGCCTTTACACAAATAAATTACATTTTTATTTGAGTGGAATTTTGTGGTGGGTTAACTGCTTTAACCAACAATATTTGGATAAAAATTCTTTAAAATGGAGATAGAACAAGCTGCATGTTTCTCATTCTTCGCTGAGAATTGTAAAATTACTGAAATTATCTTCAGAATGGGCATTCAAATAAGAGGTTTCAGAGAATCGAGGTTCTACTGTAAGGTTACAAGTTTTTAACTTAAGTTTGAACACACTTTCCTAAATTAACTTGCGTTAACTGCATATGAAGACTGAAGGTGAGTTTATGAATTAAAACGAACATTTTAACTGCTTAAAATTAGTTTTTACTATCCTAAAATACTTACCTTCAGTATGTGCTAAAATCGCTACTTTGGATAATTTTATACCCGAAAGTATGCATACGAACCCTATTTTTAATAATATCTTGTTTTGTTACACAAAATTAAACTCAAAAACCTACCGTAACAACAGGTGCCAGTGCTTGATTGACCATTTTCCTAACTTTCGATAGTGCCGAGCCAGTGTAGGATGGCAGTTGTACGTTTTTCATTGCTTCAGCAAACTTTGGTAATGTGGTTGCATTTGAACTTATTGTTACTGGAGAGATGTCCACTACAACTAATCGATCCACATAGTTGGGCTGCAACAAAGTAATATTCCAACTTATGCTTTTCAATCATTAGATAGGAGGATGAGAGTTACTATCGGCATGGGTAGATAGGTTTGGTATCTACCCTTGCTATCGGGAGTATTTTATCCCAACGTATTATGGGCTATAGCAGTACAAATATATTTCAACATTCATTTCTTTTTTTTTTTGTATTTTCAATAGCAAGTTTCTTACTAAGTGAAAAATACTTCCTTTTAGTTATAGCTAAAATCACTCATTTACTGCTCAAATGCCCAAAAATTAGCCATAATTGACAATAACTAATGATAAGGCATTTTCATATGCTTAATAGTAACAGAAGAACTGCCCCCGCCCCCCCCCTCCCCAAGCAAAGGAATCACTTTAGTTATTTATAACAGTAGGGCTAACAATTGTGCTGTCCAATAGACAGACATTCGCCATCCCCCCACCTCCAAGTTTATCCTATTCGCTTTGGCTTGATCGATACGTACAGTGTGAAAAAAAACCCTGCCCTTCGCGTACGATGGTGGTTCCTTCCACTTAATATCTGCCACTCGGATCTTCAAAAAGCTGTATAGCTTACAGGCCGACAACGTTTATTCGATTCTATTCTACGATGTCATTTAATACTTGCCACTGAGATGGCCATGCATTGCAAATTGTTAGTCAGAGCAACAATGTACCAATTTTCCTGACAATTTCTCTGCCAATTTCGCTGATAAAAGAATTAACACGCTCGCCCGTTGTTATTGTTTACTTGTTGGGGTTGTTGTCATTGTCCTGCTGTGAAGTTGTTTTATGGTATTATATTAGATTTCAAATACTTGGGCCATAAGGCGAACGCAAACGAAGCAGGAATTCGAGATGGTGATGCCGACGCCGTATTGTCCCTCATCGTAGCTTCCGACACGAACTAGGCCGTCGAGGACAGGACGCTGTATGCCTCGTCTAGGCATTTCAAGGACCCTGAAGGAAGGAAGAAGCTTGGACATGATTGAGCAAGTTTGGAACCGAGCGATAAGGTTTTTGGACTAATATGCTGACAGGTTGGCGCTAAACAAAAAGTCCTTGATGTAAGTATGTCTGTGCGTTCACATGCACTTAGTGAACAAGGCGATGGCCTTTTCTACTGCACAGTAGTCCTAAGTCCCAACATCATAAAAGTTTTTCGCCGTGTCAGTTATTTCGATCGCCACGCATCGGAATGTTGCAAACGCACAGGAATTAGTTCGGCTGCAGTTGTCTCTATCACCACGGCATCTTTATGTGCAGCCCGTATGGGAGCAAAGTAGTCGCCAGTTATACCGTCGCCACAATGACGGGATCCGGTGGACGAACAGGACTTGAATTTTAGAGGTGTGTGCCGGTCGCCGATGGGCAATGGAGGGCTTACGCAACGACAGTTTCCACTGCTTTCCATATTTAGCATTGTACAGTAAGTTGGGGCCCAAAGGCCCAACCCCTCTGATGCTACGGTTCTGTATTGTGTATCCTATGTACTCTTTATTGTTAATATTGTATTTCAGTCATGCTATGTACTTTCATGTACGGTTATGCCCTTTTAGATCAGTGGTCAAGGTGGCTCAGGCCTTGCCTGCCACTAGGGTTAGCTGTTAGCAGAGGTGGCTCATGGGACACGAGGAAATACTACAGGAAGTACTTTGCTGCACCTGTGGTGGGAACTAGCTGCAGCTCTGGGTATAAAAGGACCCTGCAGCTCTTTATGCTTTACTCTGGGAGCCAGTCTCTAACCAGCAACAACTCTTTTGGTAGTATGCCACTCTGCTACAGCCTAACCTAGAGCATCACTGAACCACTAATATCATCTTCATACGGACAGACCGCATGGCCTTGGAATAAACCCTGAATTCTACCATCCTTCTGGCTTCTTCCTTGTACTGGGTAAGTGGGGGTTGCACGTATCTGATCCCGTTCGAGATCACCGATGGGTGGTGACGAACAGCGATGGAGGATGTCAAGTGGACCTATTTGGTTGATGAGCAGCACAGGTGTCTGAGGTGTGCGTCGGTCACCAAAGGGCGATGGTGGGAGTACTGGTAATACTACCTAATGTTCGCGTCCACTGATGGATGACAGTGACAGGTGCCCGAGGTGTGTGCTGGGTCGTTTGTCCAGGGCCCCATGCAACGAATATTGTTCCAATACTATGATCTGTTGTTTCATTCGTGAACGGCCTATGTTGCGTTGACTGACCATCAGTTACCTCACCCATCCTTCTTCCTTTTCTTAATAAAGGAAAGTTTATTATTTTTATCATTTTCTCGTTTTATTTTTATGTGAGAGCATGTATTAAATAAATACGGATGCAAACCTATTTACGTTGCCTTTTGGACTTAAATGTCAGACTGCCTGAGTGGCGAATCGAACCCACGACCTTTCAAACCAAAGGCCGGAGTCCTACCACTCAGCCATACTGACATTACCTAAAAGGCAACGTAAATAGGTTTGTATTCATATTTATTTAACACTTATCGAGCCCAATTGGCTATCTGTCCTGTTTATGAGCATGTATTACCCTGGAAATCTCAAAGTTAGTCTCATTTTGGGAATTATAAATAGGATCCTCCTTTTTCTTTGACATTCATGTACTTCCTGGTCCCAAGGTTAAGTAGGGTGTGACTAAATCCCCTTTTGGGGCATTGGCCGCACGAAGTGGTCGCACAGGGTCACAATGCCCGATCCTCCCCTCCTCCTCCAAGGTTGGGGCTTTTAGGCTTTAAGGTACCTTTTGAATCATCTGTCCTTGGAGTCTTTTAGCCCCCACCCCAGGGTGACTCGTACATTTTGGCGAAAGTTGTTTGGTAGTAATGTGTTTTTGGACTGTCCCCCCCCCCCCGCCCCCTCGGGGTGGGACCTTAATTTTTAGGGGGGAACCTTTTGGTTTTTGGCCCCCCCCCCCCCACCCAGCCCATTCGGAGTTGGGACGTTGGTTTTGCTGTCAATTCAGTTCCCATTGGCAAGATAGTAGTACCCTTCTCCGGCGATCTGGAAAGTTTTGATCTTTGCTCGTTAGTAATGTGTTGAACTGGTAATCGAGAGTAATTGGGTTCGATTCCCAATACAAGCATTTATTTTCTGTTGTTAATTGGTCAATGGACCTAGCACTAACTTGCCATGTCGCACTTTCTGCTCGGCCGCTAGCTTCGCACAACCCACGCCTGCGGAAGGTTGCCAGCACAGATTAAAGAACTCTTTCTCACAGATACGACACTCGTAACTCAGCCAGCGCTTCAAAAATGGGGCCTCGTTTCAGCAACGCGTCTGCGCGATGACTCATGTTCTCGCACTATATTCGCCAGATGTTACTAGCAGATAGCGAAACTGAAACGCAAAAACAATCTAAACCTACTTCCGCTACGGTAGCGTTATAAAAACCACAGCGCAAGCGTGCATATTTTCTGCGTGCGTCGTTCTAATTATGCCGCGTCCTCGCGGGCGATCGCTGCGCCTGCTGGCGAATCAAGTGCGAAGTATGACTCAGCAGAAAAGAAAACGAGGTACCACTTAGCGCGCCAGTGTCGTATCTGTAAGCGGGGGTTCTTTAATCAGTGGTTGCCAGTAGAGGCCATCGGGATTTTAGCTGGTCTTGAAGAAAGCCGGAACATTTTAGTAGTGTGTAGCAAAACGTAAGTTGCGATGTGATACTATTTCCAGTAGAGTGCGAATAAATCTAATTGGTCAGTAGTAGTAGTTTCCAGTAGCGTTAGGGGTTTTCTTTCTGATTACTCGGATTTGGACGGTATGGTTTATCCTGAAGTTGGGACACTTTCAGGACTGTTTTTCAACTAGGATTCAGTTGCCTGAGTCTGTGGGGCTTGCATCACTAATCCATGGTAGTATTACTGCAGCAAGCGATTGCTGTTCCATACATGATTCGGTATATAACGGGAAGAGCAAGGATGTACCTAAAGTATCAGGTAAACCCGTGGCTAGCATTGTATTCTTCTATGCCAATAATTCCAGCTAGACACCCCTCTAGTAATTTTATCCCTCTAGTATTTTAGTTACCAAGCAGTTGTTGACTTTGCTTGTATTTTGGTGGAGAAATTGCGTCATTTCCGTCTGCCTGTTGTGAGGAGTAATAAGGCACAGTTCTTTTGAACCGATTCAAGCTTTCGGTAATATTCAATCAGGATTCTGTTGGTTTTTTTTCCCCCTTATGTGGTTCCTTTCACTCAGTCCTAAAACTGTGTTGTGGCAGGTGCAAACACAACTCTATGTTTGTAGAGTTGTTACTACAGGATCAGTACATTGATTTGTGGGTCGACAGCCTGATCTGGTACAAGTCCGTTCGAAGGTTCAAATGAATTGCCGTTAAGGAAATTTAGGGACACTTATTTTTCAACTACTGGAAATTACTGATGTGTTGGTTGAGGATGTGTTAGTTGGAGGTCGATACTACTTCTGATTTATTCTGGAAGGACCAAGGAACATCGTCAGTGACAGAAGTGCAACTTCATTTTTGGATACGCTTCAGACTGTTCATGTGGCAAATATGGCCTGCTGGCCAGATTGGTATAATACTATTACACGTTCTTTGAAAGGGTCTCCTTAACTGTCCCAATAATTAATTAAAATCAGTTGCGGAATTCCAAGGATGACTTTGTGCAGTTCGCACTTAACTGTATCGTCTTTAACTGTAACGATTCAGATAAATTCGTTGGCAATGTATTACTGAGTCGGCGGTGATTAGATTCACTAGCTATGGAGTTATTCGGGATTTTGCATGGTCATAAAATTTGAAACCCCGTAATGTAATTATAGTAGACACTAAATTGCAAGAATTTAAAGTCCTCACCCATAATACATACATACACAATATCATAATACAATATGCAATATCATAATACAGCCAATGTAAAACATTCAATGAATTATTTATTGTTTCATTCCATATTTCAACCCATATGGCAAATGGATTTGTCACTACAGATTATGCAGTTTTTAGGGACTCGTGAACTAAGCTTTAACTGAGATCGAAACCAGTTTTGCAGTTTACCATGTTAACATGTATTGACACAGTGAATGTCACTTAACAATTTTCTCCTTTTGACTCAGTAAAGGTCAAGGTGATAGGCACCTAGGGATAGTAAGCTCTGATATCGGATCCCCAAGAATAATTTGGGAACTTGTATGCCATTTGTCAGGCTCCATTAACTGGTCACTGTTTTCTACAGGAGCTAACTCATTTGGATTTTTTTTTATTGAAAGGATGGGGTACCATGACTGATCCTTTGTTTAGGTCAATCAAATCTGTTTGCAGGGCATGCGCCACCAGTCTCTGGAGTTCATGCTTACGTTTTTTTATACGCTTAAATTTCAAAGTTAAGGATATTTACCGTTCCAATATCCTTGCAAATTTTCGACAGTCCGGTTTTCTGGAGTTGGAGGGGCTCACGAAGTAAGCAGTGATGTGGTAGCCTGATGAAGACAGTCGTTCTGAGCCCCTCCAACTCCAGAAAACCTGACTGTCGAAAATTTGCAAACGGTAAATATCCTTAACTTTGAAATCTAAGCGTATAAAAAACGTAAACATGGACTCGAACTTTCAAAGTAAGCGATGTGACATTTTTAAATCTCTGGAGTTCTCGTCTACAGTCACTTCAATTCTTTTGCTGTCCCACCAACCTTCTACGGTCAAGGGTTCTGCAATGAAATCCACTTTCTCCAAGTCGAATGGTCCCTAATGACCCACCCAAGGCCGCTAGGGCAGTTTTTTCAGGAACACCTTTTTTTGGAGGGGTTCTCCCCAACAGGTTAGAGGTTATAGGTTGGCAATTCGCTGCGTGCTCTCCTGCACAAAAAAGTTGGTTTTACTCAGCAGCAGAATAATCTCCACGCTGGTTCAGGCATTTGAGAATGTTCGTCCTATGGTGGGACATCCGTTTCCCAAGTGGATTCTCCCTTTGATGCTCACAAGTTTTAGTTCCTTACAGGCCCATGCACACAGCATCTAAGCTACACGTCACACTGAGAACAGTCTTCCTAGTGGCTTCTGCGATGGCTTCGTGCCAAAGTGAGCTTGCAACCGTCTCCTGTGAAGATGGCTATTTTCGGTTTTCCAAATTTGGTCGTGTGTGTCACTTTCGTCAGCCACTATCTTCGGGGCAAAAGTGGGTTGGATGGAGGAGACAATATGAGGATACACACAATAATACATGGTGGAACTTGTGCACAAACTGGTGTATTGTGAAACTAAAACGTTGTAGTAGTTGCAATAAGTGTGAACACAAAAACGATGCGGACAGTGAGATAAGATCGTGCACAGTCGAAATGTACGCAGTTGAGTTGAATGTCCGTACAAAGCGGAATGTGTACAAGAAAAGATGCACAACAGTCGACTTAGTCAACTGAACATAAAATGGAACTGTTGTGTGG
>JAHWFP010265501.1:0-10117 GCA_023313725.1 Lithobius niger | reverse complement strand
AATGGAACTGTTGTGTGGTTAAATCCCGTTAGTCAACAGTCGACTTACTCAACTGAACATAAAATGGAACTGTTGTGTGGTTAAATCCCATTTCTGCCTAATTAACTGAAGCTTTGCACAAGGTGGGGGACTTTCAGATTAAGTTTTTAATTCTGAAAGGTTCACTATTGGACAATGGACAAAGTCAGCTAGAACTAAAGGAAGTATTTTTTAGATAGGAAGAAACAGAATTTTAACTTACAAAATTAGTTTTTTACTATTTTAAAATACTTTTAGCATTACCCGCCTACCGTCCACGCGGAAGCTGATTTGTTTCATGCAAAGCGATTGTGAGGATCTAAGATGGCGATGCATGCTGGAAAGTAGCATGGATGGTGCTAACTGGTGGGAAAGCCAGGCAAAGCTTAGGCTTTTGTAAATTATGGTTAATTTTTGGGAATTTTAACGTTTTGTTTTTCCTTTAAATAATGGTACCAGTGGCATTATGTCCTGAAATATAAATTACCAATCGGTTTTTTTTATCTTGTACTGTGCATTGTGCCAAGTGTTTTTAATGTTTTTGACTAATATACGCACGATTTAATGATTCTAGTTAACACCAAGAATTTCGAACTGTTGCTCACCCGACCCTCCCATCCAGAGAGCATTATAATGAAAACAACAGAGGTTATTTCTCAGGCATTTTTTTGTAAATCTTAAGTCTACAATTGGGTAGGCTAATTTCTCTTACTGCAGTTTGCGGTATCACAAATTTGTATGCAAGTGTGGCTACCAACTTGAGTCACCAACTTTTCGTTTTGTCCCCTGCGATGGTGTCTGTGATTTCTTTTCTCCTTTCCTTTTTTTCTTTTGGTGATTTGTTTATGGTTTGGTGGTGAAGTTGAAGGCGAAACCCTTAGCTTTGGTTCTACATGAGAGGCAGGGTAGAAACCTGGTTTTCATGTTTGAGCTTTGCTTCCATTCCAGGAGTTGCTGGGATGAAGAGTTCGTTGTCGTCGAATTGCCAGATTGATTGTGAACAGAATTTTTCTTGTGGAAGGTTGGAGGTTGCTGACAGCCAATCTTTCATCTGGTTGTCTTCGGTGGGTAAAGGATTTTTCGTCACAGTTAAAGATGAATCTGATGCCTGGTCTAGAGGAATGGGGTCTTGGTGGAGTCAGGCCTTCAGGTGAGAAGTAGCGAGGGTCTTGGAGCTTGGATGTTTTGGATCTTTTGTTTTGTGGTAGTCTACTTTTTGTATCGTGGTTTCCACAATGCGGAGACGCTGTGACATAAAATTTGCCAAGCGCTCGGAGATGTGAGCGGGGTTGATGACGGTTTCATTATGCTTGTGGTTGAGTGGGTATACGGAGAATACATTGCCAACAATTGATCGCACGAACAATTGATCGCGGTCAATTGATTGCGGAACAATACATAGCAGTGCAAATACATCACATGGAAAATTCTTCGCGTGTTTTAAGTAATATTATTCAATAAAATTAGTCTTTATTCCGTAAATTAAAACATCAAACCTTGAAACTTCAAACTTATGAATGGCTGGTCTATTTTAAGACAAAATACAGAAACAAACTGAATAGTTGCTATTCACTCCATGTTGCAGTACGTGGGGAGGAGGGGGAGGGGGGCTGCCTGGTGCTGCTAAGTAAATGGTTAGGGGAGGGGGGACGACTCCGCTGCACACTGGCACCTGAATGCAATGTTTACCTTAATCGTACATTTGGAAGTCATTTTGAAGTTTCAAAAATATTCCGGTTTTCATTTGAAATCGTCTGTCCTTCATGGTTTTGAAGGTTTTTACAGTTCACAAAGGAAAGAGAAAAACAAGCCTGACAGCGAAAATCATACACTAGAATTAATGTAGAACAATAAGCCACCTTGAAACTTCAAACATAAAAAATTGCTTGAAAATGTGTTAAGAAATGTCGTTAGAAATTGCTAAGGTCTATTTTAGAGATTATACACTTTTAGTGCATTAATAGCTATAAGATATGCTTCCTTTATACTGAGCCATTTTAATAGTGTTGGTTACTTAATCCTAATAATTTTAGTAGTCGGCTGTGATTTTAATATAACCACAGCACTTATTATAAAGTGTGAATTTAATATGTATTCTCTTCCGTTTCTGAGACTCGCTAACTCTTAAACCGGACGTGCTTTAGTCGCCGTAATAAACGAGGCTTTTGCGTTCGAAACCACCAACGAGTATGGTCGTACATTCCTTTACTGCCGTAGTTTTTACCCTAAATATTCGCCAAACACTCTGGAATTAATCATCTTTTTTAACAATAAAAAAAGTCTTAAAAAAGTATTAAAAGTCCAGCGACTCTTACACATCACTCGAACATTGAATTTCTAGCATGAAACCAACAGCTGAGCTACCGTGACAAACTTAGATGCTGCGATGAATCAACATGCAATGAATTAGACATGCGATGAATTGTCCGTGCGATGAATTGTTGGCGATGTAATGACATTGAACCGGTTGAGTTGTGTTTGATTCAAGTTGATGACTTTTTCTTGTTCACGGACCTTTGTGGTTAGTTCGTCATTTGCCATACATATCGTTGATACCTGGCCACAAATGACGGAAAGTGTCTTGTGTAGGTATTTGATGTTTTCTTTTAGTTTCCTTTTCTGGTGGATTGAAAGGTGTAAACCTTTTGACACTTTTTTCTTTAGGTCTTCTAGCGTGAGAAGTTCCGGAGGAGACCAGAATGGTAGGTTTTCATTTGCGGTGTTGTGGTCTCGGTTTCGTTTCTGGGCGATCGGAGTGATGCACTGATGTCCGTGTTCGGAATGTCTTTGGTGTTTTCATTGATGGACGTCTCAGATGTTTCCATTATTGCAGGAAGTTCATTTCTTGTTGTTTCTGGTGAGGTGACCATCGTTGTCTTTTCTGGAGATGGGCTTTAACTATGTCCGACAAACGGGTGGGATTGCCCGGTGTTGGTGGCACATCCTGGAATTTTTCACGTTGTTTTTGTTCTTGTAATTGTATTTTCCTTGCAATATTTCTTCTTCTCATATTGAGTATGTTTGCCAAACGTTTTGGTGAATTTTGAAAATGGAGCAGGGGTGGCCATAAAGGTCGCAGGAACGATGGCGAGCACAAGTCAGAGTGGGGGTCGGTTTTCTTTTTTACCGGAGATTATTCCTGCATTTCAATCTCAGTTGAAATGCATTTCATTTCAATTGCATTTCAATTTCAGTTGCATTTTTCAATCTGTTCTTGATTGGCTTGTGATAGATCCCCAGTTAAGGTTTTGTTGAGATTTCTGGTTGGAGTTGAATGAGCTTTCCCTCCTCTGGTTCTTGCCATTGTAGTGATGATGCGGCACCTTCTTTGCGGCAAGATTAAAGCAGCACTTTGCGACATGCCTTTTTCCCGCCTTTGGTCTCGTGGGGCCTTCTGGTAAGGGTTGTAGAGAAGAGTCTAGAGTGTTGGCGGCTCTTGGGTTGCATTGAGAGGTGGTGAACTTCTGCCACTCTTCTCTGTGCGGGAATTGGGTGGTTTTGAGGCTTTCGTTGTGCGATGTTGTGATCTTCAGCCGTGTTCTTTTTGTGGAGGAAAGCATGGATTTTCAATCTTGGTCTTGAACCCCTCGGGGAGGGGGGGGGGGTCGTTGTATTGGTCTTTAGTTTCACCTTTCTTTAGAAAATTCTTTCCTTGCGATGAAATTTCGTGGGTTGTGTTCAGGATTGGGCTGAACTGTCCGAGAAGAATTGGAGATACAGATGTGATGAGATGAAAAAGTGAAACTTGTCATGATCTTGCAGATGATAATTTAGTTTAGTGCAGAGCCAGTTGTAGTCAATGTTGACACTTCCGGATAAGCAATTCAAAGCTTATGTCTTCGTGTGGACGTTGGTGGCAGAGGTGATGTGGGGTGCTTCTCTTGTTGTTCTGCTTGTTTTGAGGAATGGTGATGATTCAAAACCAGTTGCTGGTTGTTGGTAGTCAGCTGCTGGCTGTTGGGTGTTGGGTGTTGTTGTTTTTTTTTTTTTTTGGTGCTTGAAATCTTGCTCGTGACGAGAGTGTTTCCAGGAAGAGAAACGATGGTCTGGTCGACAGGTCGGTGTGTGAAGCGTGGTCATAACAAGACAGGTGCTCGGACCGCAGTTGTGTGAGCGTCGATTCTTTTGGGACATCAGGCTTGGTGTAGAGGATGACAGTTGTCTTTTTTTCAGGTTGAAGCGCGATTCGTAGATCACGGTGGGAACTTGGAAGTCTGATTCTTGCCTTAGTTGTTTGAAGATTTTCTCGTCGACGACGAGACTATGGTCGTCTTTATCTTTAGGTTGATGCGTGATTTGCGGATGACGGCAGAGATGTTGTCTTGGGACAAGTTGTCAGTTTCTTGTTTTAGTTGCATGAAACTAAAACGTGAGAGTTGATCACGAATGAGACGGGATGGTACACCGTGGTCAATAGAAGCTGTTCAGGATCAGCTGTCAGATTCTTAGCTTTAAATGCTTGAAGCTTCGTTCATGACGTGAGTGTGAGAAACGAGGTGGGGGGGGGGCCCCCCCGAGGCGTTGATGATTGTCTTGATCATTCGTTTGTATCTTAGCTAGCTTGCTTACGTGCTTCCTTGTTTGCTCGCTTGCTTGTTTGCTTGTTTGCTTGTTTGCATGTTTGCTTGTTTGCTTGTTTGCGTGCTTGCATGATTGTTTGCTTGCTTGCTTGCTTGCTTGTTTTCTTGCTTGTTGGCTTGCTTACTTGTTGAGACTTTCGACGTTGCGTGAGTGTTAGTCACGTTTAAAGCAAGGTGCAGATTGTCTTGATGTTCGTGTTTTTAGCATGATGTGCGTTTCGGATGAGGCAAGTTCTTGAGATAAGCTGTCAAAGCTGAGGTTTTGAACTTGGCTTGGCTTGGCTTTCAGTGACTTGAGCAGATGAGAGGGAAAAAACGTTGGAGTTTCCTCTTCTTGTGATGCGTGTTCTTTTCTTGTCAAAGGGAAAGGCGGTTCGGGAAAAAAAAAACCTTGGTGTAAAGTTGTCCATGATGAGAACAGGATTGCAGGTGGGTTGCGGAAGGAGGTTTGAAGACTTGATGTCGCGAGTCACGTGTGAGTCGTGCTTGAGAAGGGCGAAGCGGCTAGCCGGAAGGCAAGTGTGTAGGCGAAGCCGATCCTGGGCATTGGCGAAGGCGTGGGTCAAAGACATAGGCAAAGGCGAAGGTGCAACGAGGCGGTCTCTTCGAAGGGTTAAGGCCTGGTGTGTTGCGAAGTCGAATGATGAAAACAGCGTCGGTTATTAATGTCGTTAGCAGCCCGAGGGAGGTGTGTTCCTGGCAGCGTACGGTTCGATAGTGGATGGCAGGTCGAATGTGAACCGGTAGAGATTGCCAAAGAATGGTCGACGTCGTGTTACGATCGCCGAGAGAATGTTGTCGCAGTTTCTTGGCGGACGTAGGCGAGGGCGAAGCGGGAGGAAGAAGGAGCGCAAGTCGTGCTGAAATCACGGGAGGCGCAAGCCTTGCGGGCGAAGGCGCAGCCGATTTGGGTGAAGGAAGCTTGGCCGAGAATCATGATCTTGTCATGGAGCCATCCGGTGAATGAGCAGGGAGCGAAGCAGACAGCCAGGCGGCGTAGGTAGTAAGATGATGGCGCAGGCGAAGGCGAAGGCGAAGCCAAGAAGATGACGTAGGCGAAGGCGAAGCCAAACAATGGAGAGGTCAGGCAGCCGACAGTGTAAGAGCCGTTGGCGAAATGGACCTGACAGGAACGGTGCAACACGAACGAAAGCAAAGGTGAATCTGCGGAGAAAAGACGGGGGTGAACGTTTGTGGTCACGCCTGGATGAAAAAGATGGCAGCCACTGCAGCTGGCCCGTCTTTTATGAGGGTGCGTCGCACATGCGCACTGGGTTGCGAGGCTGGGTGGATCTGAAGCATCAAGAAACCTCTAGGAGAAAAGGCATCCCTCAGGAAGGAATGCAAAAATAACACAGGTAATGCATGTTTCCGAAGGGCAACTAGAAATATTTTTTTTTCAGCGTGTTTGATTTTAAGTGATAGCGGGTACAGTTAGATGTCAATGTTGGTAGTTATGAAAGAAAATAAAACAGTTCAATACTTTCACCATGAATTAGCCAAGCGCCTGCTAAATTATGTCCCTTACTTGTCCAACAATGTAAACCGCTAATAACGTGCTAATATATAAAAAAAATAGGAGTTAAATATATCATTTCGATACCATCTTGCTTTTTTTTTTTTTTAACTTTTAAAGTAGCATATATACTAACAGGATTTAAAAAGTTGTCAACAAAAGGACTTTTGAATTATGAATCAATAATAAAAGACTGCATTTAATACATGATAATTTAAAATCGTGTAGTGGCATATCAAAACTGCCCAATAATTATGCAAATTAGAAATTTTGTTACTGTAAAGAAATGGCTTAATAAGACTCAAGCTGAATATAACAGCAAAACCGTTATCAACATTGGAAAAAAACCCGACTCGATAACGATCCGATTGTTGGTCTATCCCTTACAAGTTATCTACCTCAGTTAGTGCTGCAGACATCACAACCCGACCACCGAGACTATGTCCAACAAGAACAGCTTTGGGAATGAGCAATTCATCCAGTAAGGCTAAGACATCATCTTTCATCACTTCAAAATCAAACTCGTTGTGATGTGGGCTCTCACCATGATTTCTCAAATCAGCTGTTATTACCTACAGAAGACAAATGAAAGGACGACATTTATTAATTTCTTTCAACAGTTAATCATCACCTGGGGATCTGCGAAACTGTTAGCTTTTAGTTATTCAGCTCTTTGCACCAATAATTTTATCTGCTGTTTAAAACACGTCTTGGAAGTCAGGGGACTCAACAGCTCAATGTGAGCCCCTGAACCCTTGAGGAGTGCAAAGGGTGTCAAGAAAAAAATATTACAACCAAATAATTTCATTTTGTGCGCATTAATGCCAACGAGTACGTGTAACACAAAGCATTTTACTTCCATCTAGTATTTAAAGCAGACGTGTTGACCGGACCACTCATTTGTGGTGTTGGTAACTTGATGATGCCTTGCATTAACCCCACTTCCTGATGCAACAAAGGCGATGTGTTTACATAATTGCAACAAGCAGCGTGTGTGATTTTAAGTGATAGCGGGTACAGTTAGATGTCAATGTTGGTAGTTATGAAAGAAAACAAAACAGTTCAATACTTTTACTTTCACCATGAATTAGGCAAGCCCTTGCTAAATTATGTCCATTACTTGTCCAACAATGTAAACGGCTAATCACGCTATGACGTAAAACATCATATATGTAAATACGCATACCTAATGTAATTTTGTTGTAGCATATCATATGTTAATTACTAAAGTAACAAACTCTAAATTCCTTCTCCGCTCTCTTGATTTTGAATTCATATCCTAGCAACGATTTCCACGGATGTTTCCTCAGGATATTTGTTCCTGGAACTCAAAACTGAATTTTCAAAATGGCTTTTGCCTACCAGAATAGGAAAGCAACAAGCATTTGACCGCAAGTGCCTATGTGTCTTTTTTTATTACATTTCTTTTCAGTGAAAAAACTAGCCCTTTTCAGAAAAAGGAGAGTACCGTAACAATGGCAACTTAGAAAATACCTTACTTTGAATATCAAGTTGACTAATCAAGTATGCATTGTAGGCTACGAAAAAAAAATAACTTTAAATTCTCATTGAAAATGGTCATTTTACGTTGAGGTTTCATAATGTTCAAAATATTAAAGGTTTAACTCGCTCAGCTTGGATTTGCACGTCGGCGAATTTTCGATCCTTTCCTCGGATCTTCGTCTCAAACTTCAAACTCGCAGAACGGGCACCACCAACCACAACAAGCAAGGAAGAAGGACGGGATGTAGTGCTCCAAAGACTTCAACATGAAATATGTGTAAATAGTGTACATAACTTTAAAAGGCCTGACGAAGATCCGAGGAAAGGGTCGAAAATTCGCGGACGTGCAAACCTAAGTTGAGTGAGTTAAACCTTTAATATTTTGAAGATTTTGAACTTTAAATTCTCATTTTTAATACTTTCCACTCCTAAGCAAACAATATTGCACCTACATGGGCAAGGTATTTGCACCAGTGACATAGTCAGGGAGCAGTTGTAAAAAAGCGTGCACATTTTCCCAACTTTTAATTTTCAATTGGGATGAAAATTGTGTCCCAAGGAATAGTTTATGTCCCAAGGAATAGTTTTTCACATGTTGCCACCTTGGCAATACGCATTTAATGTACTAGGAAACAGGCTTTGGGCCTATTGTAGGCGGAGCGAACAGACCTTTATTTCAAATTTATATTTAGTGTTTATTTTAATGACTGTACCATACTTGTTAATGCTCCTTAAAAATATAGGGTAAAATGCTCACTAGGCTAAGTTTGGACTCTTTGCCTTTTGGTGTGACGTACTGCTGTTATTTGCAGGCCTTTGTCTTATTTTAGCTTTTTTTTCAAATAGAAATAGGCCAAAGCTACGTATAATATTTATTTTAATAGGCTTTCGTTTGTTACATCACTTAGCGTCCGTTTAGTTAATTTTAGCTTCTTTCTGCATCCTACATTAAAAATGTGAGCCATCGCCGCCGAATAAAAATAAAGCGGCTGGTTTGTTATGGTGGTGGGGCTGCCACTGCTAATAATTCTGACATTGTTTACAACAATAATCACTGCTGCGCAAAGTGCCTTCCCTAAGTTACAAATGTTAATAATAAAGCATTTTATTGTAAGCCAAACAATCATCAGAGCGATAGTTTTTAACAATACTCAAAAGATTCAGCAGGTTGTCAATGCTGCCACTGGTCTAATACTTGACAACGCCACCAACGAAAAAATTGAGGCGCACACCTCTATCACGCACAGCAACAGCGATCTTAAAACCATACCATAATCTACCAGCAACAATCACACTATTGTAGGTCAAGAAATTTTTAGACCTACTTTAGCCTTTAGGCTAATTAAACAATCATCAGAGCGATAGTTTTTATCAATACTCAAAAGATTCAGCAGGTTGGCAAGGTTGCCGCTGGTCTAATACTTGACAACGCCACTAGCGAAAATATTGAGGCGCACACCTCTATCACGCACAGCGACAGCGATCTGAAAACCATATTATAATCTATCAGTAACGATCACAATATTGTAACTCAAAAAGTGTTAGCTCTTAAGCCTACTTTAGCCTTTAGGCCTAATTTTTAGCTTTTAGGCCTAATTTTTAGTTGTCATTTTTATTTCGTAAGTAGCATCTGCGTTTGAGATTAGGCTTCCTCATTAATGCGCCACGGCATCAAGACTATACACGTTGCCGTGTAACTAGGAATCTTTAAACTATTAGACGCAGGCATGTTGTTTCGTGCTGTGGTGCAAGTTTCATGTATAGTTTTGATACGATGATTTAGGTTTCATATTCGAGAATCGAGATGCCCATCGCTAGTGTAAATACTAGTTTCGTTGCCATGCTGAAGGTAATCCCTCCAAGCATTCTTTTTTTCAAATGATGCTAAGGTGTATCGTTAACGGAATCCTTTTGTTTTTTTATGGTTGTGATGTTCTAGTAGTGGTTAAAATGTGACAATCAAATGTTATTATTTCATTGAGTTATGTCGAAAAAGGTTATCAGCTAGAAAGAAGCAACCAAAATTTAATTTGCCGAGTTTTTTAAAGTTCACTTGACAACCACCAGCATGATGTATGCTTCGTCGGAACTCCTTAACTATTCACGACTCCAAATTTACAATGGTGAGTGTGAGAAATAAAATTTGACAATTTGTAATTTCTCCAGTAATAATTGTTCGATACGGCAAATTTTGGCTCAGCAATATTAATTAGGGTATCAAGCGTTGTACCAAATTTCACTCCAATCCGATCTTTCGTTTCGGTTCCACCAAGACTAAAAATGTGCACGCTACCAACCAACCAACCAACCAACCTTTTGCAATTTGGTGTCTGTTATAGGCTACGCTTCGCCAATTAGGCATTAAAGATGGCGGCCAAAATCATGTCCAATTTGGCCATTTAACCGATTATGCAAGAACCATTAATGATACAAAAAAATGGTTGCGATAAAAGTTGTTTGCAGTAATATAATCTACAATGTCACTCCCATACATGTTTTT